>JABXES010007551.1:0-18165 GCA_013375695.1 Dictyostelium brefeldianum | reverse complement strand
AAATTTTTTTTTTTTTTTTTATTTTTTTTATTTTTTTTAATTTTTTGGTTTTAAAAAATTAATATCACCAACCAAAATTAAAAAAAAAAAAATCCAAAAAAAAAAATCTAAAAAAATGGTTTTTTATCAGAAATGAAAAATAATTAGATACTTTCAATTTCGAGCTTTTAAAAAAGTTAATTGAATAATCAAACCAAAATTTAGTCTGTCAAATGACATTTTGTCCTAAATGAAATTGACTATTATTTCATCTCTGATGTAGTGTGGTGTTGTATTATTACATTATTACTATTACATTATTATTATTATTACAAAAACACACATAAATATTTAACTAAAAAAAGACAAGGTAAAAGCTTTTTTATTTGTTTATACCAATCATTATTGTTGTTGAATTTGGATATAATAATTTTGTAATTGTAGTTGGAATAAACTTTCTAAGAGTTAAAAGAATTTTAAAGATAATACAGAAGAAGGTAAATTTGATAACCAATCATAATGAGTGAAAACCAAATGATAATGAAGTAACAGAATCTGGTGTACTGTTTTTAAAGAGTAGGTGACCATAATTTGTTAAAGTTAAATTTGTTACTGAAATTGGTATTGAACTTCTAATTGGTAATGTAAATTTCTTTTGTAAAATTAATGTTGCAATTGTTTTATCAACAAATATTGAATTACCATTAATTTAATATCATATTCTGTTCCGAAATTAACAGATGGTGGAACTAATTCTTTAATCAAAGGTTCTTCTAATACATTTCCAAAATCAGTTACAAGATTAACATTAAATAATTTCAATAGAGCATTCGATGAATTAATTTAAAAAGTATTCCAAATGTACATCACCTAATTACTAAATTTCCAATAAATAACACCTCTTTTGCTATTTTGATATTAAAATAGTATACTTTAAATAAGGATAAAAAAACCAATATTTGTTATATCTCATTTCGAATTTCTTAAACTGTTTTTGTTGTGCTCTTTTATTAATTGGATGATGTGATAATTTTAATTAAAATTTATTTTTTATTTTTAATTTTTATTTTTTTTCAATTTTTTTAATTTTTTTATTTTTTGAAATTTTTATGTGTCTCAGTTTTCATATGAATGAGAATTCATTTATAAATTTATAACATATTTTATATATATAAGATGATGATGGAATCAACACCATCATCTTCAACTACAAGTTCAGTTATAAATACACCACCTCCTACTGCAACAACACAACAACAACAACAACAGCAACAACAAACAGCATTAAATAAAATATCACATAATAATGCAGTATCAAATACATCGGAAATTTATAATGTATCAAATACAATGCAGCAGCAACAGAGACAGCAAAAACAACAACATAATCATCAACAACAACAATTACAACCAACTATACCAAATGAACAACAATATCAACATCAAGTGCAACATTTAGAAAATGGGTTACAATCAACTAAAGATAATCAAGATCCAAAATACAACAAGAAATTAAACAAGATTAATAAATTACCACAACCTAAAAGAGATGAATTATATTGGTGTTGGTCATTAAAAGAATATATTAGATTGGGTCATATTAAAAGTATATTTAGAATATTAAAGATACTAGATCATCAAACACCATACAATTACAATGACGCATTTAATGATACTGATGAAAAAACATTACAAATCGATACACTACCAAACACATTAAAGAATATCAATCACAACAATCACAACTATAATATTATACATAACAAGTCTGGTTACACATACCACTTTAAATCAAAACCAGTATACGATCCAAAAAGATCAAACTTTCCATATTTATACATGCCAAATATACTTAGACAAAAGAGTGATATCCTCTTATGTTTAAATAGTAAATTATTATCAATTAGTAATATACTACATACTCTTAGTAAAGGTAATATTGATTCATTATTATTACCAAAGTAAGTGTTAATATTGTGTATTGTACATTATTGTTATTGTGTATGGTCATCACACACACTACACAAATATACTAATACCAGTTTATTATACTACAGTTATTTACCAGTACCAAAATCATTACCAGTTGTACCATTTTTATTAATTATAATTTATTTTAAATTATGTTTATCAAAGGGTGATAATGCAAGATCAATTATAGATTCATTAATGGAGTGTAGACAAAGTATTAATTTATTACCTGCCTATGATTGTCAATCAATTCCACCAATTGAAATGTTACTGGACAACATAATGCACGTTACATTAAGGTTTATAGACTGGATTCAAGATGATACAAATCAATTAATTCCAACAGAAGTTTATTTTAATGAAGTATTTGAAGTAATTTATTTAACTGGTCGTGATTTCTTAGATTTAAATAATAATCACCAACAAAACAATAGTAATAGTAGTAATGAAATACATAATCATAATCAACAACCACAACAAACTCAGCAACAACAAAATCATAAGCAACAACAACAACTATCAAATGGATCAATATTATCAACAATTACAATTGCAACAGATGAACATAAATTTAAAATGGTTGATATTTATCTTAGAGATAGTAGAAAGATAGTATTTTTAAATATTGGCTCACTGGCACAAAAAAGAGGTTCAATGAAATTATCAATTTGGTCAAAAGAGAATATAAATACATTATTAAAATGTTGTAGATTTTATTTACAAGTATTTAATAATTTAAATAATATAATCAACAACAATAACAATAATAACAATAATAATAAATCAATACCAACAAATAATGATTCAGAAACAACTAAAGATGATACAATTACAATATTGGATTGTTGTATGAGATTATCATTTTCATGGGCAACACTATGTTCTGGTATTCTTCCAAATAGTTTAGAGAAATATTCAGATTTAGGTTCATGTTGGTGGAATTTACAAAATGATCAATTACAATTGGTTTTAAAAGATTGGATTGAAATTATATCTAGAATATTCATTGAAATCGATTCAAATACATCAATGTCAACTAAAAACTTAGATAAATTACAATTGGTTTGTTTGGTTTGGTTAGCTTCAACAATTTCGTTGTTTGATGATGAAGATCAAGATCAACAACAACAACAAGAGCAACAAACAAATCAAAAATTAATTCAACAACAAAATTCATATTCAGTTTATATTAAAAATATTGATAAACATCCAGAATTGCTTATTGATTTTACAAAATCATCATTGGTTATTACATCTATTGGATTTGCATTAATTGGTGTTACAACATTGGAACAAACATTGGAGTTAATTCAAAAACTTGTAAATTTATGGCAACAACCACAACAAACACAACAACATCAATCAGTAGTAATGGATCAATCAAAATCATCACAATCAATTGATAATTTATTACCATCATTGGAAAATGTTTGTTTAATATTTAAAACACTTCAAAATGTATTGAATACAAAATTCAAGATTGAAAATTTCAATAATCAAGATGAATTGGTAATGGCATTAATTTCATGGTTACAATGTGTTGTTGATGAAATTTATAATCTATTTTATAGTTGTAGTATAAATTCAAGATTTCTATGTATATTCATTGGTTCTTCAATTGTGCATGCATTGAAAAGAAATAAAAACATTGTTTCACATGTACCGGAATCCATTAAAAAAGATATAATTGGTAAAGTTCAAGAACTGTTTTACACATTAATTTGTCAACATAGTTTTCTTACAAAATCATTTAAAATTGGTTTGGCAACTGCATATTGTCTAAGTTGTATTGATCCATTTTCTGAAAAACAAGCAAATCAATCAATTCTTATGATTTCATTGGATGTACTGTTGGATGAAATTTTATTAATAAACGGTAGTTTATTAATTTGGTTAGATAATAGTAGTGGTAGTGGTAATATTAATGGTACAACAAATGCTGCTGGTAATAACAATAACAATGGATTTAATTCATTTATAATTAAAAAGATTGAATCACATAAAACAACACCATTATTCCTTAGTATACCACCATTTATATCAAGTATTAGTGGATTGATATTAAATTTACATGATAATGATAATAACAAATTGGTATTGTTAAAGTTGTGTGATTTCATTTTTAGTTTAAATGAAAAATGGTTGGCATATTATGAATCAATAAATGTTGGTCAACAAATGATACCTAAATCAATGATTAGGAAATCATTAGATCCAACATTCAATGCAATATTTCAATCATTGTCATTATTGTTTTTTGAAATTTCAAGTATTCTCACACCGATGGATAGCGTTGTTGCCATTGAATTATTTACAAGTTTATCATTTTTAAATGGTGATCATAATGATGATTCTGTTCAAATCATTATAGCAAAAGCAATTAGAGCATTATCAAAAAATGTGTTAACATCAGAATGTGCAATCATTAGATTAATTGATAAAATGCCATTATACTATCAAGTTCCAAAAGGTGATAAAATTGCTTGTTCTCAAGTTGTAATTTATTTCTATTCTTTGGAATGTCTGATTACAATGGTACCACATAATTTAATTGTTGGCCATATCGTTCCAAATCTATTTGAATATATGGAATATCCAAATAGTAAATTAAATTCTCTCTGCCATTCAATATTGGGTAAAATGTTTTCAATTCCAAATTTCCATTTATCCATTAAAATGATTCCAATGTATTTGAAAACTGCATTGAAAACATTTCCAAAATTTACAAAAGTTTCATCACTCTATGAAGTTTTGGTTTCGATAATTGAAAATAATTCACCTACAAATCCAATTGTCTTATATTCAATTAAAACAATTTCAAATTCAATAATTAATTATATGGAAGAAAGTAATAATAGTAATAGTAATAATAGTGGTAGTAATGGTGTTGGTAAAATTGAAAATGGTAATGGTAATGAAGATAAACAAGTTTTTGATAGTTCAACATTAATTAATCATAGTCATAAGAAATTTAAAGATTCAAAATTATCAATAACAGCACCAATTTCAACATCAGCATCAAATATTACAACATTAAATGTAGCATCAAAAGGTTTAATTAAATTATTATTTTCATTATTTTTATATATTGATATTCAAATTATAGATTTGGTATTGGATGAAATTAAAAAAGTAATTATAAATTCACCAAATCAAAAAATACGTTTAGAACTTTGTTCAGACTTGTTGACTGAAATAACTGGTAATTTGGAAAATAATACTAAAAAAAATATTTGTATCTCTTGGTATTTAAATTTTATTCATGAAATTGAAAATTTAAATAATTAAAAATAAATAAAATATATTTGTGTTTATTTAAATTTTAAAACAATTCATTTAAAAAAAAAAAAAAAAGGTGTGTTGTTTAATATTTGGAAAAGTATACATGTAAAATTAAAATGCAATTACAATTTTTTTTTTTAATTTTGTTTTTTTATTTTACCGAAATTTATGTTCAATTCCAGATATTGAAGAAGGACTAAAATTACCAACAGTTGAATTGACTCAATCATTATATCAGTTATTAGAATTGGTCATTTTTCTCGTCAAGAATTAGATAAGAATTTATGGTGGTTGAAAATTTAATGTTTTTCATGTACACCAAAAGATTTGATTTATATAAAGAGGGAATTCATTAAAACTAATTTTACTCACAATGATATTCAAATATTTGGTAACGAACTAATTAGAGAATGCTGTATCAATTTAGAAATACATTCAATTGTTGATGTTTTTAATATAATTGGCATCTGTTAACATTAAATCAATTGATGAAAGTGTGAATTTTGAACAGAATCATTAAAATTGGGTATTTTTACAGTAAAAATAATGATTCTGTACAACCCGGGTGAAAAGCGGCTTTTAAGGATTTTATTTTTAATTAATTGGAGGATATCATAATGAGTTATATTAAATTAAGATTGTCCTCATTTACTGATTTTTTTTTTTAAAAATTTCGAAAAAACAACCCAAAATACATTTTTTTTTAAATTTTTCATTTATTTTCATCATTCTATTCACCACAATTATCACAACGTGTACAATTATTATTTATATATATAACATTAAATTATAACATTATATATCTAAAAATTATAAGATTCTTCTTGTATTCTTTTTTCTTGATTTTAAGATATTTCTAAAAAATAAGAATTTGAGATATTTTTTATAATAATGTAACATATATAATTATTTTTAATAAATTAAAATATTTTATTTAAATTAATTTGAAATGAAAAAACATTTACTATTATTGTAAACATTTGTAACATAGTTTACATATGATTTAAATATACCAATTCTATACATATCAATTTTAATCATTTCAGTAGAATTTATATTAACTTGTGATAATATAATTAATTGTGTTTTATCTTCACTTATGTAAAACGGTTTATAAGAACTTGTTGATGATGATGGTGATGATGATGTTGAAATATTTGTTTTTGATAAATTTATATTTAAAATTAAATTACAATATAATGTTTGAAAATTGATTTCACATATATTACCAATTGACGATAAAATATAAACAACACTAATATTTTGTGGATTACAGAATATTAATTCAATATTTGACCAATTTAAATTACTTATTTGATAAATTTGTTTATTTTGATTTAATGTATTCCAACTTATAATTTTATTATTTGTTCTTGATGAAACATACATAATATTATTTTGATAATCATATCCACCTTTTGGAACCACTATTTGGTCATTATCATCGTCATCATCATTATTTAAATTTATTACATTAAATTCATTTGTCCAATAGTTCCAATGGATTACATTTAATCCGTTATATCCATTAACCAATGCAGGTATATATGAATTCCATGAATCTGTGTTTATGAGCTGACCTGAGTATATATATTTTGATGAATTTGTAACACTACCAATTTCCAATACTTTACCTTTTTTCAAATTATATTTTATTAATAATGTTTCATCTTCTTGCCCAACAACTTTACCTTGAAATAAAAAGTCAATACCTTCACCGTTCTATTAATAATAATTATAATACAAACAAAAGTTTTAGTTATTTGTTTCTAATATAAAAAAAACATCCATTTTAATTATTAAAAACATACGTTTACATAATAATCCAAACCAATATTATCAATTTCATATTCAATATTTAGTGTTGTATTTATAAAATTTAGATTATTAAAAGTGTCGATAAAATACATATATTGACCATATTCATTTTTACAAATTGAAATTAATGAATCACAAAATCCAGACCAATCTGATGATGAATAAGATGATGAAAATATATCAAATATAAATATATATAAAGAAATTATATATGTAGATTTCATTTTAAAACAACAAAAAATTTTAAAAAAAACAACGTGGTTTGGTGAAATTATTAAAAAAAAAAAAAAAAAAAAATTCATTTTTCTCGATTATTTTTTCCTCCAATTTATTTAAATATAATCAATATCACCACCAACTTCAACAACCAACCCTTGTACAAACATATACACATATATAAAATGACATTCGGTAACAAGCAGATCCAGATTTTACTAAATTATTAGATAAAAAAATGAGTAGTAAATATAATTTCAATATTATTCCATTATTATTCATATGAACCACCCACTCAGAATTACTAATGCAATTCACGTGACTACTCATCCATAACTTAAACATTCAAAAAAGGTATACACCGGTCCGGTCCTTGCACAATTTTGTCATAAAAGTGAATACATTTATAATCTTATATATCTGATAAATAATGATGATTTAAAGGAATTTACCGATTATATAAATTCAAATAAAGTCTATTTGTGTATACCTTTGTATAAATGTAAAAAAACATTTTTAAAAAGTTAATATTTTTATTTTTAAAGTAAAATACACAAACCTCAATTATGGCGTTAATTTTTAATATTAACCCCTAATAACATTTCAAAAAAATAAATCTAATAAAATTAAATTAAATCTAAATTACTAATTTTATTTTTATGTTACTTGTGTGTAATAATTAGGCAAACAGATTAAATTTAATTTATAATTGAATTTTTTTTGTTAAATTGAAATTTCAATTTGCTATCAAATATAACCATTGAAGATTATATAAGAAATTATGATAGTGGTATTGAATTTTCAAGTGAAGAAAATGGAATAAAAGTATTTGTATCAAGAAATTAGAAATTCAAATGAATTTAAAGAAATGTATCATTGTGCTGTAGGTATATCATTATTGATAAATTATTTGTGGCCATTTAAACGTGAAATATCAAGTGAGTTGTTTAACAATTACATTAAAGTTAGAACAGTACAAACAGGGTCAATTCAAATTGGAATTGGTGATACAATTGAATATGTAAACATAGCAATGTACAATCAAAAATCATCTGTTGAAAAATTATTATTAAAATATCCAAATAATAATGATTTAAAAGAATTTATTGATTATATTTTAATAAACGTAAGCACAGTATCTGATATTTACGCAAGTTGCAACCGTTACTAGTATACAATAAATAAAAAAAAATACAAACAATTGTTTTAAAAATGAATCAAAATTCTAAACATGTTGCAATGTTTTTAATGCTAATTTTAGATTTTATTTAAGTATTTGAATGTTGATAATTGGGTAATAAATTAACCCGTTTTTTGTTTGAATCTATATGACCCATTTCACAAAATTATTTTTTTTAAATTTTTTGGAGATATAAATTGAAGCACACAAGTTTACAAGTAATTAATCTATTTTTTCTAATATTTAAATGATGGTTCAACTTTGGAATCTACAATTATAAACGTGATAAACTTTAGATATGTAATGTTATAATTTAATGTTATATATATGAACAATAATTGTACACATTGTGATAATTGTGGTGAGTAGAATAATGAAATAAAATCCTCATTCTTTTGTTTATTATGATATTCTAAACTTAATAATGGTGAAATAATAGAAATCTGCAACTGATTCCCTAATGGGCTAAAACCTTCTCAGGACAAAACCATTAAGTAAATATTTCACATTTGTAAACAATCTAAACTATATATAAATAACTACTTCTTTATATAAACAATATCTTTATCATTCTGTATATGCTGCGCATCTTCATAAAATAAATGAAAATTAATTAAAATAAATTAATTTAATTTTTATGCGTAACTACTATTTTTAACTTTAATGAACTTGTCAGAATTCATTACAATAAATCGTGGGTTTAGAGAAACTATATTTAGCTTGCATTAATTTAATTATTTGATATAGATTTGAATTTATTATTTTTCACTAATTATTAATTCTATATTAATTGTTTTATAATAAGTTACAAACTTCAACAACCAATTCTAATTTAATAAATTCAACAACAAGTATTGCACAGTTAAAGAATTATTAAAACAAATTATCATTTTATCAAGATCAAAGTGCTATTTTCGGCTTAATATCAAGTTATAACAAAATTAATCTAAATTGAAAAGTATTTCATACCAGATATTTTTAAACAATAAAATATTGGTTTTATTTCAAGTTTGTTCAAATTATTTTGAATATAATTTAGAAGAAAAATCATTTGTATTGACAAATTTATCAAGATCAATTGAATTTCTCTGAAATAATTTTAAGTAAAAGTTAACATTAAGATGACCACAATTAAATGATTTAAGATATTGTATTTGAAATCAATTATAATATGAACAATTTGTTAATAATGAAATATCGAAAGTTTTTTAAAAGATTGGAACTTGTTTCAAATTATTGTAGAATCGACGAAAATATTTTGGCATTAAATGAAAATGTTGAATTATCATTGTATGCAAGAAATCAATTACCATTATAATTGGACCTAACTGGATTATAATTACCAAGTTTTTATAAAACTCCATTTTTGAAAGCAATTCTCCAAAGTTGAAGGAAGAAGGAATAGATTTACCATGGTTGAAGTTGTACCAAGTGAACGTGATGAAATCACAGGTGAACCAGTTGCTAATAAATCAGGTTTTAATCAACTATCACTGGTTGGTCCAATACCGCTAAATAATGATGGTACAAATTCTGAATATGAAATCAAATTTGCTGATAATATTTAAATATTTTATAGTTAATTAGAGAATGTTGTATCTTTCTAGAATTACATTCAATTATTGACATTTTTAATATAATTGACAAAAGAGTTGTTGTTTTTAGATCTAAAAACTTGGATCAATTGAAATTATTACTCAAATTTTAAAGAGTTACCATGATTATAATTTCAGAAAACATATACAATAAATTAGAGATTTGGAAAGCCCCTTAATTTTTAATAAAACAAACTGAAAGTCCTTCATTAATGGTTGGTTCATTATAAAATCAACAAATCAACAATAAAAAATAATCTTTTTGGTATAATTTAGTTTTTTGTTTTTATTTATTTGCAAATATTCATGACCATATTTATTGAATTACAGTTGATAAAGTATCACCCTTACAATATATATCTATACAGTTTTTAAAGAACTAAATATCTTTTTAACCATTATCCTTTTATTTTAGTTTGTTTTTTTTTAAAAGTTTTAATTGGTTTCTTTTATAAAATTATTTGAATGTGGATATGGAGGACAATAAATTAATTCATGGCCATATTTATTTAAATTACAAGTTGAAGAAATATCCCCACCTTCACAATGATAACTACCAGGTACTTGAAAACAATTTTCATAATTAACACTACCATTAATACATGTATAAGCATCTGTATAAATTCCTTTATCAATTGTTAAATCTGCAGAATAAATGACGTTATATGTTGGGTGACCATCACATAGACCATTTCTATATATTTCAAATATTACTGTATATTCAGGGGCAACTGGTTCATCTGTAATTGTTATAAACGAAAATGTTTATTATAGTTATATGTTCCATTTACATTTGCAAAAACTGGTGCAGGAACACATGATCCATTTTTAAATGTACTTGTTATTGAACCATCACTACCACCAATTATACATCCACTTGAACTTGAATTTTGAGATTTTTCCATTGTTACTTCCAATGTTGAATTATTTACAATGAAATAAAAGATATCACCTGTTGATTCTGTTTCGCCTGGAAATGCAACTACATTATTAATACATTGATCAACTAGAAAAGAGAACCCAATACCATATGGATTAACACCTGTAATTACACTGTTTATACATTGGTCATCAATGAATGGTATAAAATTGACATATGTTGACTTTACAATTGAAATTATTGAAATTAAAAAAATAATAAAATAATTTATTTTCATTGTTGTATTTTATTATTATTTATTGTTATGTGGTTAATGATGACTACGACGATAATAAAAATTTAAAAAAAAATTAAAACCAAAACATTTTATCATCAATCATAAAATATCTGTGTTTTAAAAATTAGATATTTTTATTTTTGAAATTTTATTTTTTGGCTTTTTTCTATCTCTTCTGATTTCATAATCAACACCAATTCTATTAATTCAAGATATTTAGTTTAACACATAGTGTTTACAGGTCGTTGTTTTTTAAATAATAACCAAATAAATAATGAACTTGTTAGTGTAATAAAAACAATTATACCATTTATAAAATAAACCAATTGGGGTAAGAAATGTTTAAGATCACTAATTGAAAATCTAAATATATCATTTGAACCCATTGATCCAAAAAACATTGACAATGCGCCAACAGATTGAACTGATGCAGTTGTTTTTTTAATATCTTTTGATATTATCGTTGATGTTGAAATTATATTTAATAATAAAATAATGTTGTTTGGTACAAATGTACCAAGTAAACCACCAACCAGATAAAAGTATTGACTCTTTGTAGAGAATGAAAAGAATATATGACCACATAAACTAATGAATAAACCAATTGTAATTACTTTTCTTGTTGATATTAGCCTAGTTGATAATGGTACAACTATTAAACTCCAAAATAACATGGTAACACCCAAACTAGATACAAACAAACCATGTTCTTTTGCACCCCAATTAAACATTAAATTACAGTAATAGTAGTATGTTGATACTGAATCCTGACCTGTATAAAGTATACTAATATATAACATTATTATACATGTCATATATTTATCAATATTGTTTAATTTAAATAAATCTACAATTGTTTTAAATGGATTAATTGTTGTGGTTTCACCACAATTTAAATTTCCACCAATATCTGCTTCCATTATAGTTTGATCAACTGTTTCATTTAAAAACATTATTAAACATAAACATTGCACCAGTAATGCAATGATAATATATAATGTAAAATTTAAATTTTTTGACATCATTGTAAATATATAAATGACTGGACCAATTATAACACCAATATTAAAGAATGATGTTGATATTAAATATAATTTTGATTTATTATTATTTGAAGTTGATGATATATCATCAATATATGAAAATATTGTATTTGAAATTAAATTATTATTTAAACCAACAATATTAAATATACCAAAAATACTATGAACAACATAAAAGTAAATTAGATTTTGAGTTTTAATTGATACCCAACATGACATAACGTCTAGTATTAATGTTGAGATACCAAAATAAAATATCTTTTTTCTACCAAACCGATTTGATACCCTTGTTAAAATTGGTCTAAATAGAAATAATGATAAAAATGGTAATGCATCTGATAATGATTTATAATAAGTTGCTTTTGCTTGTTGCAAATTAATTGGTGAATTTGGATCTAAATTTAACGATACATATGAAAGAAATAAATTTGGTATAAATAAAGAATATAAATAAATTGACATTACAAAAATTGAAAAAAATAAATTTATTATTATTATATCTTTTTTATTTTTTTTAACATTATTATTATTATTGTCATTTTTATCATTGTTTATTAATAGTGGGTTATTTTCATTTATATTATTATCACTTTTAGATACCATTTATTTTTAAATTATTATTTATATAAAAAAAAAAAAAATTTTAAAAAATCGTTTGGAATGTTTTTTTTTTTTTTTTTCATTTGGAATAACATTTATTTTTCTTTTGATTTTTATTGCTTTTCTAATAAATAATCGTATCGAAAATTTGAAGTATTGTTTGGATCCATTGAAAATTTTAAGAGTACTGCTTCATAATCAATTGAATCTATTAATTTTTTATCATTTATATAATTTTCAAAATATTCAGGATCAGATTTACTATAATCATGCATTTCTTTAACATTAACTTGTAAATCGGTAATTTGATTATTTAAATTACAATGGTCAAGAGTTGCTTGTAAATTTATAACATTACATTGTAATTTTGAAACTGAATTTTCAATTGTTAACAATGGTGATAATGAATTGACATTTGAAAATTTAAATGAATTTAATGATAAACTTTCCAACGATGGTAATGATTGTAATATTGATTCTAATACACTTGATATGTATTGTTGATTATCATGTCTTTGATCTTCATTTGTTGATAATTAATATTCGTCCATATTATCTATTGTTAATTTTTTAATTGTTGTATTTATTCTTGTGCTGGTGTCGATATAATATTTAAATAGTGCGTTTAATTGATCAATTTTTAATAATTTAATTGATAATGACTTAATATGAGTTGATTTTAATGTCTCAATTATAAAATTATCTGGTGTTGTATGACTCGAAAATACAATAGATTTAATTGAACAATAATTTAACAAGTTATTTAAATTGGTGAAATAATGAGAACCCTGATCAGATTCAACAAATAATCGCTTTGGTTTATAATTTTCAATAAATTTAAATGAATATTGATAATTGAATAGATTGAATTCTTCTTGTTGTTGACCATTTTGAAAACGGTTTGCTGTAATTGTTTCTTGTTCATTTATTGAATATGGTGGTTTATCGTAACCAATTTCTATTACCAACCTTTTAAATATAAAAAACCCATTATGTGTAAAATCCCTTGCTTGATTTAATTCTGCTAGACAAAAATCTAATATTATCACTCTTTTTAATTGCGGACAATGACTATTAAATACTTTTTTAATTTGTGATAATTCATTAAATCCAATTGATAAATGATCATTATCTTGTTCATCTTCATAGAAATATAATTTAATTGACTCTAATAAACGATATTGAATTAATTTATTGTTGTATTGTTGTTGGTGACGAAGATGTTTGTTGTTTATGTGATCGTTGTTGATATATGATATTAGTTGATTTTTTGTTAGGAGAAATGATTTTTTATTGAATTCATATGAAACCAATAGATTTTGAAAAAGTTTAAATGTTGTTTTTGATAATAGTGATAGTTCAAAAATGTAATCATATGAATTGTTTTGAATTAAATATACTGATATCAAACTAAACAGATATGGATTTAATTTAATGTTTGTTGTTATTTCTATTTTATTATTATATTTAATTGGTTGTTTATTTTGATTGGGTTTTGGTTGTTGCTGTTGATATCTCTTTATTAAATAAAATGATGTCGATAGTAAAATTAAAAGATAAATAATTGACGTCATTTTAATTTATTTATTTTTCTAGTTGATTAAAAAATGGAAAAAAATGAAAAAAAATAGGAAAAAATAAATTTAATAAGTAACAATATTAAACTAAAAAATTAAACTACTAATAAATTAAGAATGAATGAGATGAGATATTAAATATTAGTATTATAAAAAGATTTACCCTTATCCCTAAATTAAGAATAAAGTGAAAAAAATTCCAAAAAATGATAGTGCAGGATGAAAAAAGCTGCCGGGTCCTGGAATCGAACCAGGGTCAACAGAGCCACAATCTGATGTACTACCACTATACTAACCCGGCTTTTTCTGCTGATATGTAATAATATGGGTAACTTGTATGGTCCACTCAACCAGGCACAGTGGTCAACCCTCCATTGTAGTTATTTTCATGCAAAGGGGGTGTGTGTTCGACTCCTGATACAGTCGAATTTATCTTCTCAAAGATAGCCAAACGCTCACCAACCACATATTGATAAATTATTGTGATATCAAATATGAAAAACACCAAAAACGCCATTACGCCCACTTGAGGTACGCCACAACAAAAATAGAACATAATAATGCCGTATCGCAAATAGAACAACCCAAAAATAGAACAAATTAACGCCAAAATTGAACATAAAAAGTACCAAAACAACCAACCATCGCACAACTACAAAAAAAAAAACAAAACACAGTCAAAGAGCAAGTAAAATATATAGACGAACCTCGAGATCACCAAATACAAGCCAAGAGTTGCTATGTCCTGGGTGATTGTTCAATTGCAAATTGCAATGATCGGATAGGAATTTAAAAAAAAAAAAAAAAAGGTAACTTGTATAAAGTTAAAGTTATATTATTATGTTTAAAAGTTGATTCTATTATTCTTATAAACTATGCGTGAATAGTTTATGACGTTTATAGTACGTTAATGATAAATAAATATATTGATTAACAACAAAAGGTTATATAATTTTTATTTAATTTGACATTGCTTCACATACCAATGCAAAGAGTGTTGGAGAATTGGATCACCTTGTTTTGTACCTCTTCTTGTAATGAATTGGTCTGTTAACTCACCATTTACCAATACTCTAACTGTTGATTCACTTAACATATTCATGATGCAGTTGATCAGAATTGGTGGTAACTTTAGATGAAATAATACTCTCTTGATTGCTGGATGTGAAATTGAGTCAAATGCTTTTTCGGAATCATAGAATGTAAAAATTGGTTTACACTTTCTTCTCCCTTTGTTGATGACTGCTAAATATGCCAATTTCGTTGCCATATCCAAAGTTATGATATTTGAATGTAATAATCTACCTGGAACAAAACCATTTTGATACTTTGATACTACTTTTGGTAAAATTTTAAGTAAACGATTATTTATGATCTTTGAAAATAACTTGTAGCACGGCAAGAGCCAAAAAACACTACCATCACTACCAAACACTAGGTAGCGATGGTAAGGCCAATATTTTTCAAATCCCATTGCTACCATCGCTACCATAGAGGATTTTTTTTTTTTATAATTTTTCAATTAACTGATAGCGGTTGATAGCAATTGATAGCGGTTGATAGCAATTGATAGCGTCAACAAAAAAATCAAATAATTATGAATACATGTATAAATCATTTTTAAAAAATTATTTGTATGATCTCGATTTCAACTTTTATATTTTCGAAAAAAGCGAGATATTTAATAAATTAACTGATATTTTTTTTAAACAAGGAAAATTACTATTTTTAGGTAATCTAAAAATAAATATTTTTAAATAAACATAAAAATAAATAACCACATATAGTAAAAAATAAACACCATATATGGTAAAATTTCTTGTTTAAATATATATAAAAAAATCGGATTAATATCTTAAATGGGTTTTATTTGTTAATAAAAAAAAGCCAAGGGCTTCGCCCAAAAATGTATTTTATTTCTTAAAAAAAGTCAAGGGCTTCGCCTAAAAAGTTTATTTTGTGTTTTTTTCTTTGTGAAAAAAAATTCGAGGGCTTCGCCTCAAATTGTAAATCTGACAGAAAATGCATAGCTTCTTTACAGGGAAAAACATAGCACTTAAAGTACGAGAGTAGAATAGTAACAGTACATCTTGAAGCTACCTGTATATCTGTATATATATATATATAGTGAGAAAGATATTAGTTAATTGATTATTATATATATATATATATTATCATAATGCACTTACCATTTAGTAAACTGAAAATAAACTTAAAAATAATGAATTAAAAAAAAAAAATAGGTGTTTGAAAAAAAAAAAAAAAAACTAACTTTTTTTTTACTTTTTTTTTAAAATTACATTACTCTTACATTGGTTTTACAATTTGTAACCACTAAATAATTTTATGTATACATTATATGTATATGATATTTTAAAAATAAAATCTTAAAAAAAAAAAAAAAAAAAAAAAAAAAAAAAAAAAAAAAAAAATAAAAAAAAAAATTAAAAACTAACTTTTTTAAATCTGAAAATTTAAATTTGGGAAGTAATCATCTTAATTTTAAATTAAGATATTTACAACGTCATTTGATGGAATAATGAAAAAAACCATGGTTGGATTAAATTTAAATATACACTTTTTTTTTTCTCCAACGACATTTATTAACCGTCTATATTTTGATTTTTTAAATTTTTTCACCATTTTGTACTTTATAATTAAATATTTCAACATTGAAATTGGTGTTGATAGATTCGAAATTTAATTATGAATACAAAGCAATGGTTTAAAAGTAATATTTAAATAAATTTTAGCATTAAAATGGTATTTTTTTATTTTTAAAAAAAAATAATATATTAACAAATTTAATTGTAATTTTGAGTAACAATTAAATTAAATTAATAATTAATTAATATGTATAGCTGTTAATGAATATGACCAATGTTAAAATATTTCAACTCCATATGCTAAATGTATGAAAATAATGAGGATAAGATTGTATCAACCCCTTGCTGCTGATTTAGAATGATGTTTGCGATGATGATAAACCCATAAATATATTTTTTATTTTTTATTTTTTTAATGGTATTGGAGCAAAAGAACTCATTCAGTTTATCTTGGGATCTGTATATATTCCTAGTTGATATTTTCTAACATATAATAAGTTATAACACCTGTATTATTCATTTCAGTTATTTTATAATAGTGAATTATTATCACTAAATGTTGTTGTTGTTGTTGGGTTTAATTAAGTTGATTGCAAATTACTTGTTGTTGGTAAATTATTATTAATTATTCTTGTAGTTATTATTGGTTGTGGTGGTGGTACTAAACTAGCAGGTAATAATAATTTAAATAAATATTGGAAATAAATTGAGATTGTTGGTTTGAAATCTTGTTTATAGTCTTTAATATTATCAATTAATGATTTTTCAATTGAATTACCACCTATTATTTTAATATTATAATCTCTTGATTCTATTGGTTTTAATGATTCAACCAATATTTTTAAATGATCTCGTACCACATTTAATAGATTATTAAATTCGTTTTTATCCTTTTTCTTTTTATTTAACCCAAGATATGAATTTATAAAATTGATTTTAGATTGATCATCTCCCCAATAAGCTTTTTTAAAATCTTCATACATTTCACTACCTTCATTCATTGTTACTTTATTTGCTTTTGATGATAATGAACCAACAACCAATGACAATGCATTATCTATATCACCTTCTACTATGTATTTTTTTGCATGTGAATATGCATCTTGATTAATTGATTCAATATTTGAAATATTATTTGTTA
>JABXES010007544.1:0-18185 GCA_013375695.1 Dictyostelium brefeldianum | reverse complement strand
TTTATTTTTAATATATATTTTTTTTTTTTTTTTTAATAATTTTTTATTTTTTAAAAAAATATAATATAAAAATTTTTTTTTTTTTTTTTTTTTTTTTTTTAATTTTTTTTTATTTTTTTTTTTTTTTTTTTTTTTTTTTTGATTATATTACAGTACTATTACAATTAAACAGTGTACAAAAATAAAAATAATACTCAAACATATACACTCACATATAAATATAAATATAAATACAAAAAAAAACACACACACACACCACACACACATAATTAGTATAGAGTATTATTACATATTTATTTTATTTTAAAAAATAAATAAATAATATCCGTGTATATTTTTTTTGAAAAAACACACAACACACATAATATACATATTATATATACACAATAAAACAATATACACAAACATATACACATTGTAAACAATGGAGATTTTAAATATTTCTATTGAATTTCATATACCGGATGGAAATACATTGAAAAAGATAGTTAGAGTTGATAATACAACTAAAATTGGGGAGATGTCACGTCTTTTATTAGATAAATTTGGTAGATCAGATTTTGATCCATCACAATTTCAATTGATAGTACCACAAAAAGCATCAACAATTTCATTTCACGTTTTATCTGATTTAAATAAATCATTATCATCATATAATATAAAGAATAATGTAAATATCAAAAAGTTCATATAAAATACTTTGTAGTAGTATCAGTAATAATCATATGACTACTAACATTTTATATGCGATTACTTTTGATGTTTATAGGATGAATTAATATTTAAAAAAAGACAAAAGAAATCAAATCCATCAAATGCAAAATTAACATCAAAAAAGAAACCAGAAAGTATATTTAAAACATTGTTTTCAATGTCAACATTGGAAATGAAATTAGGTGATGATAAATCTGCACCAGAGATATCAGAAGTTGAAAATCAAATCGATGATTTAGGTTTATTATTTAAAGCATTTGAAATATTAACAAATAGTTTCAATCAAAATAAAGGTATGTTAATAGTTGTTGATATGTAACATGCGTGTGAATATACATAATATACTTATCAATTCCATCCTCATACAGATATAGAAGATATAGTATCATTATTCCAATATGTTGGTAACGAATCTGAAATTTCAGATCTAGTTAAAATTGTATTGACAAATAGTGAAAGTAATACAAGTAGTAATAGTTTAAATAGTGGTATGGGTGGTGGATCAAATAGTATTAGCAATTCAAATTCAACAAGTAGCAGTAATATAAATATAGGTAGTAGTGGTAGTGGAATTATAGGGGGAACAGGTAATACATCAAGTATAGGTAGTGTTAATAACAGTATAAATATTGAAATACCAACACATCAAAAGAATCCAAAGATACTATGTAGTTTTATATTACATTTATTACAAATTATATTTTCACAAACATCATTCACATATTCATTGTACACTACATATTTAAAACAACAACAAAGCACACAACAAACTTTTGAAAATAGATCAAATGCATTTTACGATATACCTGTAAAAAATAGAATAATATTAAAACATATAATGTTATTTCTATACAATCAAACTCTTCGTGACCCAAACCTATTAGAAATGATTTCAAATGTTATTGGTCCTTTCATTTTAGGAAATGTATTATTAGATCCACCTCCATTACCACCAACACAACAAACTTCACCAACAATTTCTTCATCTGCTTCAAATCAAAATTTAAGTAATATTCTTTCACCAAATAACAACAACAATAATTTATCAAATTCAATTGGTGATGAAAGTCCAGATTTTCAATCAACAAATGCAGCAGCAATTAAATACAATAGAGAGAATAGTGGTGGTTCTTTATTAAATCATGTTAATACAGTTTCATCTTCATTACCCTCACTTTCAATAAATGGTACAACCACCAACACTACAGTAACACCAACAATTCAAATTAATAGACAACATAGTACAGATTTTAATTCAAGTGGTCATCATAATAGATCATTAAGTAATACAGAGAATAGTTTATGTAAAAAGGTAGCCATGGATTTAATTCAAAATATTCCAACATACTTGTTGTTTTCACACTTGAAAATTCAACAATTGGAAGGTGAAAAAATATTGTTTTCAGCAGATAACATCTATTGTATTGATAAATGTAATTTTCCACCAACTAAAGCATATCTGGGTGAAATATGGGTAACCAATTTCAGAATATTATTTATAAATTCAAATACAACAAATTCAACTATACCAAATTCCACCTCTTCAAATTCAGTTTCATCATTTGCATCAACTCAAAATTTATCAATATTATCATTAATGTCACAATTTAATAATGGTAGTCAATCAACTATACATAGTAATGGTAGCACAACTTCATCTTCTTCAAATTCAAATACTCCAATTCCAACTTCACCAATTCATACTTCAGGTAGTGGTATTACAAATCATTTAAATAGTAATAATAATACATCATCAACATCAACAAATCATACAGATAATCACCATAATCATCATCATAATGGTGCAACAAATAATAACAATACATCAACTACTACAACAACAACAACATCAAAACCAACACCACAACCATTAAATAATAAATTATCAACATTGGATAATACAGAAATACCACTTTCAATGATATATAGATGGAAGATGGTTAAAACAGGTCAATTGTATGATAGTTTCAAAGTTTATTGTAAAGATTTTCGTTGTAAAATCATTGGGTTTCCATCAAATTCACCATTTTTAAGTAGATTTAGAGATTTATTAACAAAATGTTCAGTACCAACATTGGATACAATATTTGCATACAATAGTAAAGAATCTGCATTTTCAAATACTGAATGTTTTCCAGATACACAATTATTAAACGAATATAATAGAATTGGAATTTCATGGGATCATTGGAGAACAACTACCATATCAAAACTTTGTGATCATTATCCAACAACATCCATTGTTCCAAAATCAATAAATGATACAATTGTTGTAACTTCTGCCTACTATCGTAGTTATGGTTTTCCTGTTTTAGCATGGTCACACCCAACTCAAAAATCAACTATCACTCGTGCTACTTGTCCAGAAGATTCAAATCACAGTAACAGTAGTAATTATTTACTTTCACCAAATTCACCAAATACAGGTCGTTCAGGTACAATTGATAATGGTGTAGCATCATCAAAATCAAATATACCGACACAATCACCAATATCAGTTAGTAGTGGTAACATTTCAAATTCATCAAATTCATTAAATACAACAAATAACAATAATTCAACACCAAATGTACAGTCACCAATAATAGCACAAACAAATCAATCAACATTTTTACCACTACCATTAAATTCATCATCAGTTCAATCACCACAAATTTCAACACCAAGAATTCATCAAACAATTAGTTCATCATCAATACCTCAAGTTTGTCAAGAAGATATTGATTTTCTTAGAGCTATATTAGATATTAAAAGTAGTAGCATGTTAAATGTATTTGATACAGGATCAAGTGGATCATATTCATCAACAATGATTGGATGTCAAATTGAATTTTTAAATTTACCACCACCAACTAAAGTAAAGGAAAGATTTAATCGTTTACTTCATTTACATTTGGGTAATCCAGATTCAGAATGGTCAGAAACAATTAGATTCTTTTGGTTAGATCCATTGAAACCAATATTATCTGCTGCTATAAACATTGCAATGCATGTTGATCAAGGTAGATCAGTATTGATTCAAAATTCAGGTGGTCCAGACATTGAATTGCAATTGACAAGTTTAGCACAACTATTACTTGATCCATACTATAGAACAATTGAGGGTTTCCGTGTATTAATTGAAAAAGAATGGTTATCTTATGGTTATCCATTTTCAAAACGTTGTCATCATAAAGGTAATGATGATTCATTTTCACCAATTTTCGTTCAATTTATATTTTGTGTTTGGCAAATTTGGAAAGAGTTTCCATTGCATTTTCAATTTAATGAATATTATTTACTAGTGTTGTTAGATAATGTTTACAATAGTCGTTTTGGTACATTTTTATGTAACAATTATAAAGAACGTGTTGAAAATAATGTATACTCTTCAACTAAATCATTTTGGTCATTTCAACAATTACATCAACCTCGTTTCACAAATCCATTTTATCGTCCAAATAATGGTGTTGTTCATTTAAAGTGTCAACGTGTATTCCAAGATACAATGTGGAATGAATATTTCTATCGTTATTGTTATAAATCATTGTTGGCAATTGAACAATTTGAAGATAGAATTAAATTTTCATTGCTAGACATTGAAATGACTGTAAATAGTGCATTCACTACAACTGCTTCTCAATTGTTACCATTTTTAGAAGTATTGGATTTATCAAATCAACGTTTATATTATTTACCATTGGAAAGTACATTGTATCATCTTGTTGGGTTAAGAGAATTGAATTTATCAAAAAACAATTTAAATTCAATTTCATGTTCGCTATCATCGTTGGTTCAATTAGAGAAATTATCATTTGAAGAGAATTCAATTACAAATTTACCAATTGAAACTGTTGTATTGTTGGCAGAGAAATTAACAAATTTAAAAGAATTGAACCTTTCATCCAATCAATTAGTTGATTTACCAATTGAATTTTCATTGTTTAAAGGTTCATTATTGAAATTGTACTTGAAAAACAATAGATTTTCATCAATACCAGAAGTAATTGGAATGTTGGAAGAATTGGTTGAATTGGATTTATCAGAATTAGATTTATCAAATCCAATTGGTAGTGGTAGTGGTTCAAGTAATGTACCAACAAACCTTACAAAACTTAGAATACTCAATTTAAATCAAACTCGTATCAGTGAATTACCAAAGGAAATTGGTGGTTTAAAATCATTGGAAAAGTTATATTTGGATTTCAATTCACTTCAATCACTTCCAATGTCATTTAGATATTTAACTTGTCTTGAAGAATTATCAATTTCATTTAATCAATTGGTTGAATTACCAAGAGAAGTTTGTTTCCTTGTTAATTTAAAACGTTTACACATTGAAGGTAATCAATTACAATTTTTACCAAATGAAATGAATCAATTGGTCAAGTTACAATTTTTAAATGTTTGTAAAAATAAATTGGATTCTTTACCAGCATCAATTGGTCAACTTTCAAATTTGGTTCACCTCAATTTAAATAGTAATCAATTGGTTTCATTACGTCCAACTATGGGTTTATTATTAAATTTAACAGAATTGAAATTAGAGAATAATAATCGTTTGAAAACACCACCACCTGAAATCATTTCATTGGGTTTGAAACCAATACTCCTCTATCTTAAAGATTTAATTAAAGGTCAAGAACAATGTTATAAAATGAAATTGATGATTGTTGGTCAAGAAAATGTCGGTAAAACTACATTACTCAAAACATTGAAAGATAAGAAAAAGAAAACATCAACCAATGGACCAAACATTTCAACAGATGGTATTGCAATTGATCAATGGGTATTCTCTTGTCTTTTCGAAGAAATTGATGAAAATAATCATAATCGTATGGTTAAAAAGAAACAAGATATCACATTGAGTATTTGGGATTTTGCTGGTCAAGAAATCTATTATACAACTCATCAATTCTTTTTATCTGAACGTTCAGTTTACATTGTTGCATGGAATTGTGCTTTGGCAGAAGAAGAATCACGTGTTGAATTTTGGCTTCAATCAATTACAACACGTGCTAAAGATGCACCAATCATTATAGTTGGTACTCATTTAGATGATGTTAATAGAACAACAGCTAAAATGCAAAAGAAAAGAATGAAGGAAAAGTATTTAGCACGTTATCAAAATATTAAAGCAATCAAATTGGTTAGTTGTACTAGTGGTAAAGGTATTACAAGTCTTCGTGAAAAGTTGGAAGCATTAGTACAATCTCAATCAAATATGGGTGAATCGTTACCAAGATCTTACATGTTATTGGAAAATTTAGTTAAAGAAGAAACAAAGAAACGTATTATACCAACTATTCCTTGGAATGAATTTATTGAAATGGGTACAATTTGTACAATCACTGATGAAGCTGAATTGTTACGTGCAACTATGTTTTTACATCAATTAGGTTCATTGGTTTATTTTCCAAAAGAACCAGGTTTAAAGCAATTTGTAATTTTGGATCCTCAATGGATTACAACAATGTTATCATCCATTATCACTACTAAACATAGTTATGCTAAAGATGGTATATTGAATCATAAAAGTTTAAAACAAATTTGGAGACCACCTCAATATCCAACCAATTTACATCCACATTTAATATCGCTATTGGAAAAGTTTGAAATTTCATATAATCTTTCAGTTCCAGATGCAAATTCATTTGAAGCTGGTACAAGTTTAATTCCATCGTTACTCCTCAATGATAGACCAGCAATATTTCCATCATTGTGGGGTGCATTCAATCAAAATGTACGTCAATTTGGTAGAATTTATCAATTTGAATTTGTGCCAAATGGTTTCTTTTCTCGTTTAATGGTTAGAATTTTAAATTTTGCACGTGTTGAAGCAAAATGTTATTGGAAGAATGGTATGATACTTTCATCACATGATGGTGAAGAAACTATATTCCTTGAAATGAACAATGCAAAGAAATCACTTTCATTCACTGTACGTGGTAATGGTGTAAATTCAGCTACATTGTCACGTGATGTAATTGAAACAATTCAATCATTGTTGGATGATAGTTTCCAATTACCAACATTTGTTTACGTACCATGTTACCATTGTATTTTCTTATCTTTACCTCAAATTTACTATTTCCCATTGGAAGTTTGTGAAAATGCAGCTGTTAAAGGTACTGGTTATTTAAAGTGTCTTACATTTGATGCAAACGTTCGTACAGATTTACTTGTACCAGATTTAGTAATGTCTAATTTCACTGGTGCTAAAATTCCATTTGATCAATTATATTTGGAAGAATTAATTGGTGAAGGTGGCGCAGCTTTGGTTTATCGTGCACGTTGGGAAAATCAAACTGTAGCTGTTAAAAAGTTGAAAACCATTGAAAATTTAGATGGTCCAGTTGAAATCAATGATATTTCATTGTCAAAAGCATTTAATGAATTTAGAAGAGAATGTTGGGTAATGTCAGAATTGGAACATCCAAACATTGTTCAATTGAAAGGTCTTTGTCTTGATCCATTATGTATTGTAACAGAGTATTTACCACATGGTAATCTTTATAGTTTTCTACATAAATCCGATGAAGCTGGTACAGAGTTGGGTTGGTTATTTAGATTGAAGGTAGCATTGGATATCGCTAGTGGTATGGCTTTCTTACATAGTTCAACTCCTCCAATTATTCATCGTGATTTAAAATCACCAAATATTCTATTGGCTTCCATTGATGAAAATGCAGTTACCATTGCAAAAGTAGTTGATTTTGGTTTATCTGGTCTTCAACATACCATTACAAATAGAGGTGTTGAAAACCCATTATGGTTAGCACCAGAAATTCTTAATAAATCAAAAGAAGCATCCACTCAAACTGATGTATATGCATTTGGTGTAATCCTATGGGAACTTTTAACTCGTAAAGATTATTTTGGCGAATGCGGTTTCATGACATTGATTGAAGAAAAAGTAATTGCAGGTGATCGTCCAGATATTCCATTGGATTGTCCAGAGTTGTATTCAAAATTAATTGTTGATTGTTGGCAAAATGATGCATCTTCAAGACCAAAATTTGTAGATATTCAAGAACGTTTAATTAAAATTGTTGAATCGTTGTTTCCAGATTTACATTTATCAAACATTTATCAATCTTCACCATCGAAATTATTATCACCAAATACCATTGCAAATACAACAACCACCAATTACCTATCAAACATTAAACCATTAAATTTATCAACAATTAATGAAATTGATAGTGGTGGTAGCACTGGTGGTAATTTATTATCACCAATTAATTCAAGTGGTACTGGTGGTAATTTAATTAATAATCACAAGAGACAATTATCAACTGATAGTGCAGGTAGTAGTAGTTATCGTGGTGGTGGTAAATCACAATGTGACACAATTAGTCATTCAACAAGTGTAGCATCAGATTTATTAGATATTGATAATACATTAACAACCAATACAACAGCTGCTCCAACTACACCAAGAAATAGATCAAGAACAAACGATGATGGTAATGGTGGTATTATAGTTAGTAATAGTGGTGTTGGATCAGGTAAATCAAATCCAATTTCACCAATTCAACATTCACAATCACAAATTCAATTGGAAATTGGCTTAGGTGCATTAATTGATGCATTACCAAATTTAAGTTCACCTACATCACAATCATCAACTCCAACCAATAAAAAGATAATGTATACAACGTTGAATCATACCAATAGTAGTATAAATGGTAGTGGTTCAGCTGGTGGTAGAAGAGGATCCATATCACTTCAACCATTTCAAAATGAATTTAATCGTGAATTGTTACCAAACCAAGGTACAATTCAATGTTTAATTAAAGTTGGTACAAATTTTGTTTGGGCAGGTACAGGAAATGGTTTTATTTCAACATGGAAAATCGAAGGTCAAGAGAAATACATTCAACGTCTTTTCGAAGCAAACAAAGATAAGAAAAGAATTCATTGTCTTTACAATTATATGAATATTGTTTGGTGTGGTTCTGCTGATGATACATTGACTCTTTGGGATATTGATACTTATCAAAAGATTAAAACTTATCCAATCGATGGTCCAACGTGTATAACAAGAGTTGGTAATACAATGTGGATTGGTACAACTTCAAATACAATTCACATTTACGATTTGAAAAAGAAAATCAAATACAAGGGTAAAATATCATTGGATGGTCCAGTTGAATGTTTATTGAAAAGAGATCAAGAAGTTTGGGTTGCTACCATTGGTAATATTGCACGAGTTGATGTTAATTCACTTCGTGTAGTTCAAATGATTAAAGCACACGATAGAACTATTCATGCAATGATTCAAGTTGAAAATCAAACTTGGACTGCCTCTTCTGATGCTTCCATTAAAATTTGGAATTCAACTTGTCAATTGGTTCACACTATTCCTAATGCTCATTCATCTAGAATTTTCACATTGGAATTGGTTGGTGATTTCGTTTGGTCAGGTAGTTGGGATTGTTCAATTAAAATTTGGTCAACCAAAGATTATCGTATGGTTAGCGAAAACACTCATAAACATAAAGATGCAATTAGTAGTTTTGTATATATCGATAATGGTTCACAATCATTATCAAACTCAAATAATAGTTTAAGTACTATTAATAGTAATAACAGTAGTAGTGGTAATATTGGTGGTAGTGGTAGTAATGTTTCAACTTCATCAATACCACAAATTCAAAAACAAGTTTGGTCAGGTAGTTGGGATTCTTCAATTTGTGTTTGGACCCTTAATGAAAGATCAAATTTAATGTTCAACAACAATAGTAATAGTATAAGTAATAGTATGAGTAATAGTAATAATAATTTAAATAATACATCATCAGATAATAATAATGTAAATAATAACACAAGTAGTAATAGTTTAAATACATCAAATAATTCAAATCATTCAAGTAGTTCAAATAACAATAGTCCTGCAGCATTGGGTACAATTCATGAACAATTGTCACCACCTTTAACAGATCGTTCATCAACTCCACCTTCTCAAAGAAGTTTATTAGCAAGAAGAACTGTTTCGTTTGTATTGGACAGATTTTCAAATGATAAAAGTAAAAAGTAATAAATAATAAAATAATAAATAACAAATAATAAACAATAACAAGTTATTAAACATTAAAACAAAAAAAAAAACAACTTATAATTTTATAACTAATTAATTGTTGTTCTCTATTATTATTCTCAAGAATATCGAAAAAATAAAAAAATAAAAAAAATTGTCATCATTTATTATTTTTTTTTTCTTTTTTTTTAAAAAAACATTAAGAACTAAAAATAATACAAAAGCAATAAAAATGAAACAAAGTTCATACACAAACACAATAACCAAATTCAATTTTACTTTTTATTATTAAATAAAAAATATATCAAAAAGACAGTCCGAGGGAGACTATTATTCATTAATTTATTTACATATATTTATTTGACAACAAACATATATAAATAATAATAATAAAAAATATATAAATGTATTATTATTTCAATTTTTAATCATTTTATTTATTTTTTTAATTTTTAATGTTATTATTATTATGAGTTGTACGCTTGAGTAAAAGTATCAAAATCCTATCAAGAAGGAAATAGATGTGGAAACTGCGATATACTCTGTGCAAAAAGAATCTAGACTCAAAGGAACGGGATTCCTAATGAATTGGATTGAAATCTTAATGCGATCTTTTCATGTAATTTGATCAAATGATTAAGACACTTCTATAGCAAAAATATTAATTCATTTCAATTATGGGAATTGTTTTTTTGATCATTTCTTTTTCGCTCGTTTTTTTGGTAAAAACTTTATTTTTTTGGTTTCACAAAATAAAATAAAATTTGTTCAATGAATTATTTAAATTCCTGTTGTTTCATTACATTTTGTTTTAAATCTCATTAATAAATTATAATGTAAATTAATTGTTGTTTATTTAATATTTTTTATATAAGCATTTAATTTCTTTTTTAAAGGACCTTCAACAAACTTTTTTTTATATAACAAGAAACCACTTGCGACAATTGCAGCAGCACCAGCTACTGGTAAAATTACAGAGATTGGAATAACCCACTTTCGAGATGTTTGCTGGTCGCAAGAAACTTTGAAATCTGGATCAATCAATACAGAGAAATCAGGATCAATTATTACTTCTTCAGTAAAGTGAGGTAAAAATAATGAAACTGTAATTGAATCTTGAGTATTATTTGTAATTTTAGTTGATAAATATGTTGACTTTTTATCCGAAACTACTTTAGAAATGAATCTACCAGACATGATTTTATTGTTTTTTGAAATTTTAATATAATTAAATAAATTGCCATCTTCATTTGTATCGATTATAGTTTCTTTTTGATTACATGCATTATCACTATTACCATTTGTATATTGACCAGCTGATGTTTCAAAATCTAATTTCAATGTATTTAAACTATTTTCATATGTGTAATTTGAAATTGAAATTGTGAATTTGATACCACCATTTTCAACAGTGAATACGGAACCTGCAAAATTATATTCAACACCACTCTTACTTGCAACTTCTTCGATTCTTGATACAATTGAACAACCATCATTTTGAATTGTTTGTTTAAATGTATATAAATTCAATTGTTCACTCTTGTTATTTTCAAATGTCCAATTGTTTTCCAATGTATATTCTTTAATTGTATCACCATTAAAATTAATTTCTGAAAGTGTTTTAAAATAAATTTCAAATGTTGTTTCTTGATTTGTAATATTTGTTTTACCAGTTTCTTTATCAACAACTGAAATATTTGGTGGTAATACAACAGTATTATTATTATTGTTGTTATTATTGTTGTTATTACTACCAGCGTCAATGTTTGCTCCTAAATCAATACCACCACCTCCATTATTATTATTATTTGATAAACCACTACAATCATATAAACTAAATCCAATGTTACATTTGCATTCACCTGCTTCTGTTATACATGTACCTTGATTTGAATTTGTACAATCATTTGGACACTTGTAAATTGGTAATTTTTCAATATATTTATACATTCCTTTAATTGTATAATTTATTGAATTTTGGAACAATTCTACAGTTTTAATACCATGACCTGGTGGTGCTGTGCATCTAACTGATGAGGATGAAATAAATGTAAATGGTTCACATGGTAAATCACCAATTTTCAATGAAAGACCAATATGAACATTATCAAAAAAACCAAAGAAACTTGCTTCTCCACCATCTGTAGTCGAAGGTATAATTGATGAAATATAATGATCTTTAACAGTAATTGAACAATCATTACCAACTGAATATTTTTTACAACCACATTCACCAGTTTGGTTAAAACATGATCCAAATGTACCACTACATAATTCATTATTTAAACCTACTGGGCATTGAATAAATGCTAATGAACAATCTGGTCCTTGATGTGAATTGTCACATTTGCAGTTTCCTGTTTGATTAAAACATGATCCAAACCCACTACATAATTCATTATTTAAACCTTTTGGACATTGAATAAATGGTAATGAACAATCTGGTCCTTGATGTGAATTGTCACATTTGCAGTTCCCTGTTTGATTAAAACATGAACCAAATACACCACAATCAAAAGTACATGGAATATATGGAGCTGAACAATCAGATCCTTGATGATTAGCGTCGCATGTACATTGACCAATCAAAGTATTACATGTACCTAAATTACATTCTAAACATTCATAATGTGGAATTGAACAATCTAAACCAGAACGATCACTGTTACAAGCGCAGATACCTGTTACATTTCCACATGAACCTGAACCACTACAAATTAAATTATCTTTAATTGGGCATTGAATAAATGGTACTGAACAATCTGATCCTTGATGATTAGCGTCGCATATACATTGACCAATCAATGTGTCGCATGTTCCTAAATTACATTCTAAACATTCAAAATATGGAATTGAACAATCTAAACCAGTACGATCACTATTACAAGAACAGATACCTGTTACATTACTACATGAACCTAAACTACTACAAATTAAATTATCTTTAACTGGACATTGAATAAAATCTGTTGTACAATCCGAACCTTGATGATTAGCGTCGCATTGACATTGACCAATTTGATCATTACATGTTCCAAAGCTACCACAATTAACAGAACATGGAATAAATGGTAAACTACAATCAACATCTTGATGATTAGCGTCGCATTGGCATATTCCATTTAACGCATTGCAAACTCCACCAGCTGGATTACAACCATTTTCACATTCATGATAACATGTACCACTACTTAAATCACATATTTGGCTAGTTTTATTACATGTGCTTGCACAAACTACATTATTTAATGAACCATCAGCTGTTTTAATATATGATCTTCTTTTTAAATTATCAGTTGTAATTGTAATTAATTGTAATGAAGTGCTACTTGGTAATGGTGTTACAGTGGCACAATTAATTTCAAAAAATGTAGTTGTTGAAATTGCACAATCAATACCTTCAATTGTTACAGTTTGATTTGTATATGTTGTATAACTTGAAAAGAATTGGCCAGTAATTGAAATTGCATTTGTACCTGTAACTTTTATTCCAGTTGGTGTCGGAGCTTGAATAATTGATCCAAATGTATATGTATATCCAGGTAACGGAATAAGAAATGTAATTGTAAAATATTTTGTACCTTGGAAATTTGTTGGTGAAAAACTACAAGAGTAATTTTTACCTGGTGTTATAGTACCATAACTACCTGGTGTCATACCATTAATTTTCCATTTAATTGGATCAAATCCAATATCAATACCCGAAACAACAATAGTATTCCAATTAAATCTTGAGTCCACTACTGCCTTTGGTCTAAATGTTGGACATGGTTGATTTCTTTCCATATTTGTTAATTGATTACCAATAAATTGACTATTAATTTTATCTTCAGAAAGATAACATGCAAAACATGGTGGTAGAGTACCAGTTAATGAATTATTTGAAATTGTTAATTCTGTAGCACACCATGAATTATCAATTGTACCATATAAATTATTAAAACTAAAATCAAATTTTGAACCTGCTGAATTTACAAATTTTGGTAATTGCAAATTTAAATTTGAATTTCTAACAACTAATGTAGCGGTAGAGTATAATGATATTTTTGGAAATACTGTGAAATTACCACCATGAACTTCAACCATATTAAATGCAGATGGTACAATTGGCATATCACCATTTAAATTAAATAATGGTCCAACATCTCTTAATTGGAAATACATGTTGTTCACATATATCAATGATTTTGGTTTTTCTAAACGAGCTGTAAAATAAATACCAGTTAATTTGTTTACAGTGTTCATAAAATAAAATGGATAATTTCTTTCTGGTGTATGAGTAATATAAACAGAGCAGTATTGACGAATGGTTGAAAAATTTGTATTTGATGAAAATATAAAGTTTTGATCAAATGATAATTTTAATTGAACAATTTGTGTAAAAGTTGTAAAATTTGGATATCCATATAAACCTTCTGCTGTCAATGCTGATAATCTTGTACCAATAAATCCTGTGTCTGGTTCAATATAATAATTACCACTATCTTTAATTGTAAATTGTTGTACTTGATTTAAATTTGACATTTTAATTGTTGCACCATTAAATTCACTTGATGATATTTCACTGTTGTTTTATATAGAAATAAAATTATTAATATTTTTAAATATTAGTAATATCCTTTTTGTGATAACATAAAAACTTACTAATAAGATATATATGGTAAAAGACCTGAAAAACCATTTTTTAAAACATTTCCAACTGTTTTAACATTTGTAAAATTTAATTTGAGATAAATTGTTTGTGGGAATGGATAATAAAATAATTCTTCTGCTACTTCAAAATTATAAAGAAATAATTCAGTAAATTTTGGAAGACATGTTAAATCACTTGATGTTACTGGAACACCAATTGGTTGATAATCTGCTCTTAATGAAACACTAATAATTTACACATGTTAATTTTTATTTTAAATTTGAAATGTATTTATTTATATTAGTAATACTTACGCTTGTATATCACCGGTGGCTGTAACGCATTTCATGCCAACAGAAGAACAAAAATTATATGTGGTATCGCCATTTTTAACCAAATCCAATGTTACATTAAATTTTGTTACAAAATTATTTAAACAAGTATTTTGTGCTGCTAACAAAGGTATTGCATAAATATTATTTAATAAATTTAATAATACAAATATTAATAATAATATGATTTTAATCATTTTATATATAAATGTATTTGAAATCTTTGAAAATGAATGTTTTAAAAAAAAAAAAAAAAAAAAAAAAAAAAAAAAAAAAAAAATTTTTAAAAAAAAAAAAAGTTGCAATAGGTCTATTGTGAGCTTGGTTCCATCAAGATTAACTATAAATTTTAATGGGAAAAACATTGAGCAATAAAATATCTGTTTAAAAAATCAAATTTTTTTACGAGCATATTAAAAATCAGTTTTTTATAGCGATATTTTTGATTTTTTCGTTTTTTGTAAAAATTACAAAAAAAAAAACTGGTATGCTCGTAAAAATAAAAATGTTTTAAATTTAATCAGATTACAAATTTCCACATAAGGTTTTATATATATATTATTACATGTATCTTGTTTAATATAACCATACATTAATTTAGACATATATGATCATCATAACTGGTAACTATAGAGATATGGAAGTGGGTATCAGTTTAAGAAATTGAAAATGGTAGATATGAAGAGAATGAAGCAACAATAACAACACAAACATATATAGAATTGAAAATAATGATAAGAGATAATCAACTGTTACCAGTAATGGTTAATTTGTATGGTCAGAATGAATAAATTGGAAATTATGGTCCATTTGGTTATTGTACTAGAAACTTCAAGTGGATAGTATGTATCACTATTATTATAATAAGTTATAATCTTAACATATAATACTAATATTGATCATATACATCATTAGAAATAACAAGTAATGTTGATAGATCATTATGGGTGATTTTAAAACAATAATACTATTCACCTTTAATCACAACAACATCCTCACCACCATCCTATTCAAATAGTATCATCTCAACTACTAGTATTTATTCAATTAATCCAACCACTACAATCACAATCACAACTGATATAGTCAAAACAAACAATTTGTAAAGAAAGGAAAAATAATCTTCAACACGTATCATAATGGTATTTCATTTTGATTTAACCAATGAATTTTTAAATCAATTTGATATTAAATTATTGGCACAATCATTTGAAATTAAAGAAGTTTATGCAGTTATTATACCATTGGGTAAAATGAAACCAAATTTAGAATATTTATCAAATGAAATTGTAAAATCTGGTAATCAAGCATCATTATCAGTACATATTGCTTGGATTGGTTGTTTTAATATTACAAATTCAGAAAGAGATGTTGTTGACCACCAAACAAAGAAAATTGAAAGATTTAAATCAGTTATTGAATTTATTGATAAATCTATAAAGAAGTACCCAAAATCAATTGAAATTTATTCATCATTTTTCAATAGATTCCTTGGCTAACTGTTTCAATCATTAAATGATATAAATCAATGTATTAAATTAGCATCTGATACAACTACAACTTCAGAAGCTTATTGCTATTATAAAGCAAATACATTACATTATCAAGAATCACTAGATACTTATAAATTATATTTACTTTATTCATCAATTGACTCACATTGGAGAATGGATTATAATTCAAATAATATTCAAAGATCATTAGATAAAAATTTAATTGATTTATTAAACTCAACTTTTAAAATGGCAGTTGAAAGTGAATCAGATTCATTGTATTGTTTTTTACCATACCTTGGTGAAATATTGTAGTAACAAACTATCTATTTATTCTATACCACTACTATTTTTAAAACATTAATCAATCAGTGATCTACAAAAATAAAATAACAAAATAAAATATCTTTTAAAAATAGAATTAACAACGTTGCATTTTTATTTTAACCAATTTGTTAAATCAATTTTATAATCTGAATGTTTTGATAATAAAGTTTTTAAATTTTCATAACAACCGTTAATTATCAATACCAATGATTCCTTTGAAAGTTTATCTGATGTTTGATTATGTTTTTCAACCAAAAATTTAATTGTTGAGATGATTTCATCAATTGGTTCATTAATACCAAATACAATACTTTTTTCACGATCAGTAATTGTTTCTTTACTATAATCATTCAATATAATTTTATTGATTCCAAATCCATTTACAATTAATTGAACAAGTTGTAATTTTTTTTTAAATAACAACAGTTGATAAAAATGAATTAAATAAATTTGAAAATCTTTCTGGATAATGAAATTGTTGATTAATTAAAATCGGTGAAATTATTGGTAATTCAAATGACTGTAATAAAAAATTTAATAAATTTGATTTTGAAAAACATTTGAAACCATTTGAATTACAATGATACTACATTAATTTAAATTGATCAATGTTTACTGTTGGGTTGTTGATATAAATTTATATTGATCATATGTTGATTTAAATTTTGGAATGTCTGGTTCTATATCTATTGATTTCAATGTTTCAATATCACAATTGTAACTGATTTTATAAATTGATTGAATATCAATTGGCAGTGAAAACATTGTTGATGATTCAAATATTTATAATGTCTATTTGAAAATCCATGTGCATCAGAGTATGCATATTCCAATAGTTGAATTGATTTATATTTAACCATTTCAAATGATAAATATAGGAAATTTACCATTTGACAATTATTATTTTTAAACCAATCCAATATTAATGTATCTGAAATTGTTAAAACTTTTGAATCTGCTGAAATATATTTGAAATTTATCAGTTGGCTTATGTAATTCATTAATTGATCTTGACTGGATTGTTTGTATGTATCTTTACATGTAAATTTAAAACCAGATTCAATAAACATTAATTTTTGTAATTGTTTTAATTTTTCAATTTCTATCAATTGTGGAGAATCTCTTAATTCATTGATTTTAAATTGAGTTCTAAGATTACCAAATTTTAAATGAAGACTTGCACATCATTGGTGAACATTATATTTAAATACAATTTCTTCAAAACTATCTTGAATTGTAAATTGAAATTTATAATAAGCATGTTTACTATTTGATACTAAATCAAACTTTAGTTTTTCAACCAATTCAATTTTTTCTTCTTCTTCTTCTTCTTCATCATCAGATTCAAATTTAACAACTTGATCATCATATGTCCAACAATTCCATTTGATTCACATAATTCTTCAATTATAAAATCAATCATTTCTTCCATGTTTATTTTTTGATGCCAATGAAATATTGACAACAAATTAATTCTTTTTATTGGATTTTTGACGTCATATATACATTTATAATGGTTTTTATTTTATTTTTTTATAATTTTTAATGTTATTATTATTATGGGTTGTACGCTTGAGTAAAAGTATCAAAATCCTATCAAGAAGGAAATAGATGTGGAAACTGCGATATACTCTGTGCAAAAAGAATCTAGACTCAAAGGAACG
>JABXES010007539.1:0-18215 GCA_013375695.1 Dictyostelium brefeldianum | reverse complement strand
TATTTTTTTTTTTAATATTAAAAAAAAAAAAAAAAATAATAAAAAAAATTTTTAATTTAATATTTTTTATTATTTTTAATTTTATTTTTTTTTTTTTTTATATTAATTTTAAAAAAAAAAAAAAAAATATTTAAAAAAAAAAAAGCATTGCCAACGGCTACATTTGAATTTTTTTTTAATTTTAATTATTCGAATTTATGTTGTGACCTATGAAAATTTTATTTTTTTTTTATTTTTTATACTGGGACACAATGCAATGATTTCATATGACAACAATAATTCGAATTAATTTTCATTGTACTTTTACCATAGTTTATTTAAATAACTTATTTTTAAAATGATTATAAAAAGGGTTGATATCAGGTGATATTGATTTTTTAAATTGTTGTTTTGTAATTGTAGTTTGTAGTAATAAGAATTCACTAATTTTAAAATGGTTATTAACAAGTGATAATATAATTAAATCTTTTAATTCAGATTGAATAAACCAACCACTAGAATTTGATTTCTCTTTTAATATTGATGCATGATTTAATTGAATATATTCTAATATTTTAAATTGACCATATTCAATTGTACATTGTAAAAATTTAAATAAAAATGATTTAATTGTTGTTGTTACTGTTATGTTTGTATTTCCATTTAATTTCTTATAAATTTGTTGAATTATTATTTCCAATATTTCTAAATCACATTTTTTAACAATACTATAAATTGTTGAATCTAGTAATGTTGTTGTTGAATCTGTTGTTGGAAAGAAATCAATTTCATGATGATGATCTGTTAATTTACCAATTGAATATAAGTATCTTACTTTAGTTGATTCTGATAATTTAAATCTTGTATTTGTGTTTTCAAATGTGTATGTTGAATATAACCAATTTATAAACTTTAATTTTAAAATTGGAATATCAATATGTTGTAAATAATTTAATTGATCAATTATAAAAATGTTTATATTAAATTCTGGATTGCTGTATGTAATTGATTTTAATAATTGTAAATATTCATATTGATTATTTACAACTGACACATCACAACAGTTAATTGATAATATAGTTGGATTAATTGTAAATGAATTTGTATTTTCAATAATGTATTTGTAAATTTCAAATTTTGGTGATAAATTCATACCACTACTGAAAAATGAAAATGGTTTTTTAATTTGATATTCATCATGGTTTGATAGTTGATCCCAGTGTTTTAATAATGATATATTTGAATAGTATATCCATGTTGATTCTTTAGGTTGATAGAAAAGTGATTTAAAACCAAAGTTATATAAATAATTCAACATTTTAATTGATACAATGTAACGAGTTATAATGAAAATGAATCTTTCTTGAAATGGTGATCCGGTATCACTTGGTATAACTTGTAAATTTGATGCACCAATTTCACTTACAAAATATTTAACCAATTCTATATCATCATATTGAATAAGTATATAGAATAAAAACATTGGTCTAATTTTGATTGATACAGTTTCATTTTTAATATCTTGAATTAAACATGTTAAAAATTGAAATTGTTTAGCTTTATCAGGCAATTTTGAAAATAATACATTTGGTCTTGAATCTATGTTAACATTACTACCATTACCAATATATCTTAAATATGTATTTGGAGAATAGATTTGTTCAAGTTTATAAAAACTATGATTTGAAATTGTGTTACCAGTTAATTTTTTATATAATTTGAAATTACCAAATTCCAATGATAGTTTAGCCAATGTACTTTCAACATGATATCTCTTTTGTGTATCACCTTCTAACCCATTATCAATAAAACATAAATAATATTCATACCCAATTACAATTGAACTATTACATTTATAAAAATGATCCAACATTGTTTTAATTTCATGTTTTTGTGCACTATTAAAATTAATTTGATCTGTTATATTTGATTCTAATTGTTCATTTGAATAAATTGAATAATCCATTACTATTTGTTCTTCTTGTGGTAATAATAAATTTATAAATTTATTAAATTCAATTAAATCATTTAATTTAAATGAATGTGTAATTGGACATTCTGTGAAAATGGATGATAAAATTGATTTTGGATCACTGATTACTAATATACCAATTTCAATTAAATAATTAATAATTGCCAATTTATTTCTTTTATTTACTTTTAAATACATTGGTGTAATTTCTTTATGTTTGATTACAATTTGAATGATTTCATTGGATTTAATATCTTGTAAATTAAATTGTACCAAGTATTTTAATGACTCAATTGATAAATGTTTAATTGAACTATACAATGTTTTTATAGTTGGTTTAAAATTAAAATGATCAACTAATACTTTTAATCCAATTTGACAATTACATTTAATTAATAATTTTGAGAAATACTCTTGATCGTTAAACTTTAAAATGAACGAGTTATAATTATTGAATAGGTTTACGTAAAATTGATAATTGGTTTGAATTTTAATGAATATTTGTGAAAATATTGATACCGTATCTTTACCAAATGATAAGTACTGGTTACGATTAACTTTATCAATTAATAAATTTATATAATTTCCATAAATTAATTCACCAACTGATATAATTGAATCGTATGGTCTTGATAGATATGAATCGGATACTGACATTATTCTCCTAAATATAAATTTATTTTTAAATACTTTCCAAAATAATAATTCATCATTTGATATATCTTTATTTACAATTTGAAAATGTTGATTAAATGGATTAATTGATTTATCAATTTCATCATTTTTAATTGTAATTTTACGATTTTCAATAACTGTTTTAATCTTTTCAATTAATTCTTTTTTTTTATTTGACGTTCCATTAATTCCAATTAATTCTCCAATTTTAATAATATCTTTTTTTTTAAATGATTTTAATTCTTCAATATTAATTTCTTTCCAGTCTTTGTATTGTTGTAGTGTTGGTGTTGGAGTTATTGGTGGTAGTTTATCAACTTTTGGTTTTGAATTACCTGATCTTCTCGTTCGCTTTAATATGTTTGAATCATCATTATTATTATCATTTAATTCTCCTGAGTTATCTTTAATCTCTTTTCTTTTTGTCATCTTTGTTGGTAGGTTTTACATGTAAAAAAAAAAGAAAAAAATAAGAATTTTAAAAAAAAAAATTGAAATTATTATTTTTATTTTTATTTTCAATAATTTATTGGTATTTTATTTAACTTCAAATACATAGATATCATAGAAATGATCAAAATTTCCCATATTTTTTTTTTTTATGTTTACCTAAAAGGTAATTTGACAACATCCAACAAATACATCATCAGCTCTTGGTGTAGGTGGATGTGACTTAATATTTATTGTTTTTAATTTGTTTGTATTCATTGTTTATTGTTGTGTTAAATTTCCCATATTTTTTTATTCCCCAAAATGCCACGTTCTATAATTAAAACATCAGCACTTGGTGATTTAATTATGGCGGCGACTTAATCTTTATTGTTTTAAAATAAATAGATTAATTCATTTTTGTGAATTTTTTAAATTATCCATGATTTCATTGATGATTGATTAACATTGATTTTTAATTGTTGGACAAGTGAAAATATGTTGTGATGTTTAATACCATTGCACAAATTACACCTATCTTCAAATATCTTTGGCAGTGTTTTCAATAGATATTTCCAAACTAAATCTCTATCTTAATGGTGATTTCTCTTGCTAATCTAAATGGTTTTTTTTTGTGTTAATACCCTTATTTCATGGTGGTTTTTATTTTTTAATTTACAAAACCCTGAATTACATTAATTTGTAATAGAGAGGGGTTGATTTGTTTTTAAATTTTTGTTGTTTTGTTTTTTTTTGTTGATTTGATTGTTGATTTATTTTGATTTGTTTTGTCGATGTTATTTATTGATTAATTTGAAAATTGGTCCTAATTGAGCAGTATGGCACTAAGTGTTCGGGGATAACAATCTTCATTAAATATAAGATCCTGCAATTATTCTCTTGTCAGTTCTAATTGCAGTTGACATTTCTTCACATATCAATGCAAAGAGTGTTGGTGAAATTGGATCACCTTGTAATGAAATCGTCTGTTAACACACCATTTACCAATACTCTAACTGTTGATTCACTTAACATATTCATGATGCAGTTGATCAGAATTGGTGGTAATTTTAGATGACATAATACTCTCTTGATTGCTGGATGTGAAATTGAGTCAAATGCTTTTTCGAAATCATAGAATGTAAAAATTGTTTTACACTTTCTTCTCCCTTTGTTGATGACTACTAAATTTGCCAATTTCATTGCCATATCCAATGTTATAAATTATTATGGTTGATGTTGTATTTACAATATTTTTATTATTCTTACAAAATCACACACTATATTTAAAGATGATCATTTGGAAAATCTAAAAATTTATTTGATGAATTACCATCTTTTATATGATTTATCAGATCCAATATTTCTAGAACAAATTGAAAGTAAATTACCGGGTAATTTAGAAAAGAACAAACATTTATACGAGAATATAAAACCAAATCCAATACCATTATCAGTTATATTGACCATGGTGTACCAATGTATGAAACAACAGACAATGGTAAAATATTAGAAAACAAACCACTATTACTATTGACAAGTTTTTACCAAAGGAAGCGGGTTGTATAGGCAATATTTAGAAGATTTGGTTGTTTAATTTGTAGGTTACAAGAATTGGATTTATCATCATTGAAACTGAAATTCGAATTTCAAATTGGGCATTTAATTGATTGGAGTTGGTTTTGATGACTTTGATTTGGAAGAATTTCAAAAGATGGGTTTCTTTCCTGGTAAAATCTATTTGGATTCAATGGGTAAATTCTAAAAAAAAAAATGTTAATGTATAATAAAAATTAAAAAAAATAAATTTATATATTGTGATGCTGAATGCAACACAATTAACAAGTTTAAAATTGTTCAATACCACCAAATCATTTACAACTCTAAATTTGATAGTGATGTTGTATCAAAAATAACATCATCAATCACAGGGTCAAAATTTCATAATTTATGTACATGTAAATTAAAAAAAAAATATATCATTCCCAAACACTCTCACATATATACACCCGCACACACAAATTCTACTATTTATTTATGAAAAATAATACATCACCACTTTTAATAATGAGATTATTTTATTTAGAATCAATTATTATTATATAGTATGGGATTTGTGATAATTTTAAACAAATTAATAAATATAATTATTAATGTCAAAGAGAACAAATGTGAATGGTGTTTCAGCTCCATCATTGGCAGAGGATGAACAGGTTTTACTTTGATTTGAATTTGAAAGGGAAAGTTTTGAATTTAAAATTTGAATAATTTCAGCAACTTCATTTTTAATATCACCATGACCACGGAGATTAGATTGTAGTTGTGAAGAGAGAGCACGAACTTCTTTTAGTTGTTCATAAATTTTTTCAGAAGTTTCTTTATCAGCACCCAACATTCTGAGTGAATCTAGGATTTGCGATCTATCTCTTTTTAATAGATATGATTGTTGGTATACACGTTGTAATTTATGATCAAATTGTGAATATTCTCTTGAAATTGAATCAATCTCTTTCATACCAACATTGAAATTGTACAAATTAATACGAATATTTTCTTCTTCCTTTATAATTTCATTTTTCAAAGTTTTAAAATTTTCTTCTTGACCTTGTACACGATGAATATGTCCCAACTTTTTATTAAGTATTGCAAGTTTAGATTTTGATTCACTTATTTCTTTATCATTTGCATTAATACTACCATTTAAATTATCTTTTTTCCTCTGCAATTCTTGCAAATGATTTTTCCAATTTTTAATATGATTTTGATTTGCATCATATTCAACTAATTGTTTCATTTGTTTTTCAATTTCCCCTGATATATTTACAAATCTATTGTGCGTAGTTTGCAAATGAATTTCAATTGTTTTTAATATTTCATTAAATGCATGTTCCTTTTGAGATCTATTCATTATAATGAAATCATTTTCATTATATAACTTGAATGGTTTTGTGGCAACACCACCACAATATGATGATATACAAGATGTTTTTGAAACAGTTGAAAGAGCAGAATTTACCTTGTTTACAAATTGACCAATATCAGATTCAATTTCCCAATCAATCAATTCTTTCTCTTGAGTGGCTTGACGTGTTAACAATGTACAAGTTGTTTGTAAATTACTAAATTGAGATTTCAAATTTTCAGAATTTGTTTTATCAATACCCAATTGTTTGAGACTAGCATCGAGAAAAGTTCGATCTTCATTCAATTCTGCAACTAATGTTTTTAAATCTTCCAAACTATTTTCAATTTTATGTAATTGTTGTGTTATATTATCTGATTCAATACGTTTATTATCCAATCTTTTTTTACCTTCAATCATTTTATTGACAGTTTCTTGAAAATTACCAGATACAATATTAAATGTTTTCCTTAAATCAAACACTTGGGAAGCAAATGACAATGGAGAATCGGCATTAAAAGATTGTTCTTGAACTTGTTGTTGAAAGGAATGGTTTTCAATTTCTAATTCTCTAACCTCTTCATCCAGTGTTTTTAATTCTGAATGAAATCCAGCTTCTTTAACTTTTAATTCATTAATTTCATTTTCCCTTGCAGTGATTTGAGCAGCAGAATCTACAATCTTTTGGGTGGTTTCCGTCAATTGTTGATGTTGTTTTGAAATATTTACTTTTTGATTTTCTATTGATTTTACAATTAATACCAATCCACTGTCAATTGTTTTTGATATATCATTCAACATTAATATAATTGCTTGTTTTTTTTGTGGTGCATCCATTTTTATAAAATAATAGTAATAGTAAAGTAATAATACTAATAATAATAATAATAATAATAATAATAATAATAAATTAATAATAATGAGAATATTTAAGCAAAAATAATAATAATTGTTGCAGTTGTTTATAAAAATGGACAGATAAAAAAACACAATCAACAACAAATAACAACAAAAAACACCACTCACACTCTCAAATATTCCCATATAAAATAAACCACAAGATGTAAAGATAAAATTAAAAACAAACAACAAACACACAAATCCCCTGAGATACAAAAAAGATAAAAACAAACAACAAACACACAAAGACACATATATTATGCCACTCATCCCGTATAAAAAATTAATATTGTATGAGATGTTTGGTATGTTGAATTTTTAAAAACAAAAAATAATAAAATAAAAAAATAATATATTTTGTGGATGAGTGTGATTTTAATTGCAATAGGAAATGTGTGTTGTGTGTTTGTTGTGATATTTGGTTTTTTATTATAATATGTATGAAATCAAAATGGGATTGATGGTGATTATTTTTTGGTAGTGTGTCTTTGTGTGTTTGTTGTTTGTTTTTGTCTTTTTGTATCTCAGGGGATTTGTGTTTGGTGATAATATTGAGAGAGGTATTTTTGTTTGGCATTTATTTCTTTTATTTAATTTATTTAATTTACAATTTAAAAAAAATATATAAATAACACAAGGATCCTCATTATTTTCATTAGATTAATCATAGTAGTAGAAGTAGTAATAGTAATAATAATAATAGAAGTAGTAATAGTAATAGCAATAATAATAATAGAAATAATTATAATAATAATAATTAATAATCAATAGTAATAATGTCAATAACAAATAAACCAAAACCAATTGAATATTTTCCAGCAGATTTTTCAATTAATACATGGGATGATATACCAAAAGCAGTCAATTTTACTAGTAGTATCAAGAGTATTGTTGACACCAATTTGAAAGGATATGAAACCATCAATGTATCGGAAGCAATGAAACAATTGGCAACAGTTGGTGATTTACTAAAACTTGCAAATGCTGCTGCTAACGAAGCTCCAGTTAGTGTTAAAATTATTGCAATTCTTTCTAGATATGGTACATTGGTAACTAAAACCGATCAAACTACATCACTATTTGTAAGATACTCAATTGAAGCTATTAAACAACATGCACTTGCATTACGTGTTGCTGAAAGAAAACCTGAAAAGGCATTGGTACTTCTCGCCAGAACAGCAGAACAAGCAAAGGAAATGGCAAGATTGGCTAGAGAGCTTTCTTTATTTGCAAAGGAACTTGTTGACATGTCCACTGAAGCATTGATAATGGCAACTGAAAACAAACTTGAAAAGGTTGAAGCAGAAAAAAAAAATGAAGAAGCAAGGAATGCTCTTGAGGCTAAAGGTGCTGAACTTAGATCAGAAATTGAAGGTAAGCATGTTTTTCAGCCCAATATTATTGTCATTCATAAAGTATCAATAATGTTACTAACATAGGTACTCATTACATTATCAGGTTTAAATTCTCAAGTTGCTGAATTGAAAGAACTGGCAACGACTGCAGCTACACAAGCTGCTTCAGAAAGAAAGACTGCAAATATTTTACGAATAGTCTCTGCAATAATGACTCCAATTGCTCAAGTAGCCGGCGCTGCAATAAGTGCAAAGACTGGTGGCTCTTTAGGTGGCGGTGGTGGTGGTGGTAGTGATAAAAAACAAAAAAAGAAATCTGGTGGTCGTTCAAGTGCAACTGAAAAAGTTAAAGAGAGAAAGAAAAAGATTAATGAACAAGTTGATGAAAAAAAGAAAGAGTTGGAAGAAAAAAAAGAAGAAAAGAGTAAATTGGATGCAATTGATGAACCAACCGATGAACAAAAAGAAAAGAAAAAACATTTGGCCAAAGCAATTACTGAACTTCAAGATGGTATTAAATCATTGGGTGAATCGTTGGCTACTATTACCAATGAAATTGCTGATGATTATAAAGCTGCTGCAGCAGCATCAGCTGATAAAGAAACTGAGTACTTGAAATTAAAACTTGAATATCAAAATATGGCAAGAAAATCAAATTCAGAATTGGCCGGTAGTTTAGTTAAATTAAAATCATTGTCTGATGAAAAGAATTATCTTGAGCTTTCAATTAAATCATTGGAATTGACAATTACTACTATGGGTCGTGTTAAAGTCATCTTTGAAAAAACTCAAATGTTTTGGGAAAATGTTGAAATGCAATGTCTTGAATTGGCTAATCAAAAAAATATGGCTCTCATGGCTGACATGGCTCAAGATGATGAAGATTTTAAAGTAGATTTTATAAATGAAATCAAGAAATCTGGTCTCAATTGGTTGGCATTGGCAAACATCAATCGTATTGCAGCAAATTCAATCTCCACCGTTAAAAAGAACTTTGATGTGATATTCTCTAACCTTCCAGGTAAAGCAGAGGCTGCTAATATCGTCAAAACAGCTACTGGCGAGATTCAACTAATATTGGAAGAAGATAACAAGAAAATTGATCAACATTTAAATGAAACTAACAATCAAATTGCTCTTTTAAGTAGACCAATTTCAGCAGAAGCTTAATAACATTATTATCATTAATCATTAATATTAATAATAATATTAATAATAATTCATACAAACACGTACTATAACATATAAAAATAAATAAATAAATATTATCTAAATTCATTATCAGAATATAAATTCTTCATTCACAACATTATTATAATATTATAATATTCAGTATGTCTGGTTACAAATAAAAAAAAGAAAAATCTAAATCAAAATAAAAAAATTCACCCAATATGAAAAATTATCGGTGAAGAATAACAATTAATTTATATTATTCAGTTTATGTTCACGCACCTCAAATACATTATAGATACAATAAATATATATTAAATAAACGAATATTATTAAAACATAAATATTTAATATTATTTATATTTTTAATGATACTATACCAGTAGCCTCATTTTTTTTTGTGTTAATACCCTTATTTCATGGTGGTTTTTATTTTTTAATTTACAAAACCCTGAATTACATTCATTAGTAATAGAGGGGGAGAGGGGGGTTGATTTGTTTTTAATTGTTTTTAATTGTTTTTAAATTTTTGCTGTTGTTTTGTTTTTTTTGTTTTGTTTTTTTTTGTTGATTTGTTTTGATTTGATTGTTGATGTTATTTATTGATTAATTTGGAAATTGGTCCTAATTGAGCAGTATGGAACTAAGTGTTCGGGAATAACAATCTTCATTAAGTTGTTGTTCCATTTCTTACTAACTTTTTCCAAAATTTTTTTGGGTTTTTTTTTTTTTTTAATACTCTCTTTCCTTTTTGTCAAATTCTGAATGAAGGTTATCCTCTGTGGCGTAGTTTAGTACCCTTTCGGGAGTTTTTTGTTGTCTTGCGACGATGGTTTGTTTGTTTATTTGTCTTGCGAGGATGATTTGTTTTGTTGTCTTGCGACGATGATTTGTTTTGTTCTTGTGTTTTTGTTTTTTTGTTGAAGAGAATTGCTTAGGCATTGTTTTCAACGGGTGAGTGCGAGAATCGAACTCGGGTCCAAGGCTTTAAGGGTCAATGGAGTGACCAGCATGGCTAAGCGGCGCATGGATTTAACTATATATGTACACGTTCTATCACAAAATACTCAACTTCAAAGCCTGGATGGCTCAGTAGGCAGAGCGAACGGCTGTTAACCGTTAGGTCCATGGTTCGATCCCATGTCTAGGCGATGTTTTTGCAAATTGCCGAAGTAATTGCAAAATATGTAGTTATCATCTCCATGATAATCATATTTTACTATATATATAATTGCATCCCAATTATATAAAATCAATCTGATTTTCATTTTGGCATTTTTAGCATTTTCATAAAAACAACATTTTATAAAAATACAAAAAACGTAAAAATAAAAATCATTAATCAATATTTTAACATACAAAACAACCTTTGTTTATCTTTATTTGTAATACCATTACATAATAAAAATTGCGAGCCCTTGCCTTTGGGATACATTATTATTCACAAATACACAAATAATAATAATACACAAATCAATAATTAAAAACATTTTTATTAAGACAGCAATTTACAAGCAAATAAATACAAATGAAAATATTTTATTTTCACACACACAAAAAACACAAGCACGCAAAAACATACGCAACACACACAAATATTCATATACAATAAACAAATAAAATAAATAAATAAAGAAATATTTTATCATTTTTAAATATATAATTTAATTATCTTTTATTATTACTTTAATATTATAATTATAGAATTTATTCTAAGTAATTTCACCAACCTCTTACAGATTCGTATCTCGTGGGTTCGAGTATGGGTTGTCATGAATTGATATAAATAATAGTATTGGTGGTGGTGAATCATATTGAAGTTGTTGTAATTTTTCAATTTGATAATGTTGTTGTTGAATTTGTTGTTGTAACTCTACAATATATTTATTTGAATGTTGTAGAAATTGATTTTGTAGCATTTTGAAATTGTTGAATTAATAAGGATAAAGATAATCAATTATTAAATCATTTAAAAGAAATGATTTAAATCATGTTTATTAATTAAACCACTTGTATAATAAAATTTTAAAAAATTTAGTTTTATAGAGCCAATTGCATTTGTAATAATTTGTTTTGTAATTTTAATATCAATACCAGTAAATTTTAATAATAAATGATGAAATGATAAATTATAAAATGGTTCTAATTCAAATGATTCTTTGAATTTTTGATAAATCTACCAGAAATAATATTATTTGGCCAAAACAATAGCTCACTATTAGATAATTCAGTCATTTTATAATTTCAACTTCAACATAATTGGTATTAATTCAATATAAATTATACTTTTTAATTCTATCTTTAATTTCAATTTCATTATTAAAGAGAATTAAATATGTATCACAATAAAATATAACCTTTTTATTTACTATTGTTTGTTTATTTTTCATTTATACCTTTTTTTTAAATTTGTACAAATATTTTTACTTATTTATTATTACTTTTTTACTATTATTATTATTATTTTAATGATCGTTTATACCTTGAGTATAACTACCATGATTAACATCTAAATAATTTGGATAAACTTTTTTATAAACTTCAATTAAAACAACGATACAACCATATAAACCAATAACACCAGAGAATACAATGATACATGGAATTGGTACTTGATGTAATACCATACCTGTGATAATTGAAGCAATTGAAAGCGCAAAAGTAATACGACCAATAAACCAATGAATCATATCTGGGAATATTGGTGTACTTGAACGTGTTGGTTTCCATAGGAAATGTGAAAGTGCTCCAAATAATATAGAACATAATACCAATGATAATGTAATAATACCGAAAATACTATGAAGTGTTGAGAAATCTAATCCGTCCAACATAACAATTGCAACAATGAAACCAGTTAATGCAAATACAGATGCTAAACCATTACAAATGTAATGTAATGGCCACCACCATGCAAATACTTTAAGGAAACGTGCACTGAATATTGAAAATGGCATTAATAAACCAAATGCTACCAACATTAAACTTGCATGCCAATTGATATAATCTGGACCTGATGGTGCTGTTAAATTAGCATTTGAAAGATCAACTGTTATTCTACCTGCATTACCTTGACCATGATATCCAAATGAATTATCTTCACCATGACCCCAAATGAAATCAACTGGACCATCAATTAATATTTTATCGGTACTGTTATCACCGGTATTTAATTTCTTTGTGAATACCATCATTGAATAAGATTCAGTTTGATAACCACTGTATGAAATGATATTGTATTCGCCACCTAAATCAGTATCATTTTGTGGACCATGTGCACCAGAGAAACAATCCCATACTTCACCAGTACCATCACTTGCAAATGTGACAATATTATAATCTGCATTTTTCATAGCACCATCTGATTCACATCCTTGACAATGCCATCCCAAACCAATCCATGCTTGTTTATTAATTGATACTTGAAATGTAACTGTATCATTTAATACAAACCATTGTAAATTATACCCTGATACTGGATCTAAAATTACACTATTTAATTGACCTAAATTATACAAGTTTGTATAATAAAAATTATCATATTAATATTTATTCAATGCGATAATTTCCAATTTTTTTTTTTTTTGGGACCCACTGGTATTCTAAAAAATATCCCCAAATTTTATTTTTAATTATTTATTAATAGATCCTTACCATTTACAATTGAAAATAAAATTGAACCAATAACTAATAATGATTTTATCATTTTCATTTTAAATATATATATGTATACAAATAATATTATTTATATTATTTGTTGTTGTTACTGGTGCACAAAAGATTTATAGATTTTTTTTTTTTTTTTTTTGGTAACCCGTTAATATTAAAAAAACTTTTTTAATTTTTTTGGGTTTTTTAAAATATCTGTTTTTCAGTGCTTCCATTCAATATAGAATTCATTTCTATGTTCGATTATCTTTTTTTCCTTTATCTATTGACCCACCACAAATTCATTGATTTTTATATAGTAACTTTACTATTACTTTTCAATTGATAATTCATTTACACTATATGACATTTTTCTGACATTCCGGATGGAATTGTGCAAATTAATTATCTGTTTTTATTATTTTTGCACATGCACGAATCAAAAAACTTATATATTACATTATACAAATAATAGTAAAATGGATGGAATTGGGTTTTTGTGATAATTAATTGGTTTTTGTTTTTTGTTTGATGAATTAAAAAAAAATTAATTTTTTTTTAAATTGAAATTTCATCATTTTTAATTTCGCCAACGGTCACGCATAAAACATATAAATTAATAATGATGTTTAACAGATTAATTAAATTATCAAATATAAACAATATAAATAAATCATTTTATTCAACATTAAAGATCTATACTAAAACAGGAGATAAAGGAACATCATCATTATATAATGGTGAAAGAAGATATAAAGATGATCAAATATTTCAAGTGTTAGGATCAGTTGATGAATTATCAAGTCAATTAGGTGTTGCAAAAGAACATTTACATTGTTTATATCAATCAATTAATAATAGTAATGACAGTACAACAACATCATCATTTAATAAAATTGAAAAACAAGATTTAACAAATAGATTAATTCAAGAGATTGAAATTATACAATGTTGTTTATTAGATATTGGATCAGTAATTGCAACACCCGAGTATTCAGAGGATCAATTTAAAAAGAGAACACCATTCAATGATATACATACACAAAATTTAGAGAGTTGGATAGACGATTATACAAATCATTTAGAACCTTTAAAAAATTTTATTTTACCTGGTGGTGGAATATCATCTGCCACATTACAATTAAGTAGATCAATTTGTAGAAGAAGTGAACGTGATTTAATATCAATGATAAATAAAGAATCTTCAAATAGTAATAGTGATGGTAATAATAACAATTTAAATAATACAGAACCTGCTACATCTCAAGTTATGCGTTTTATAAATAGATTATCTGATTACTTATTTACAATTGCTAGATTATCAAATAAAATTGAAGAGTTAGAAGAATCTGTATATCGTCGTCCTCCTATTGATAGTAACAGTAACAATAACACAACAACAACAAATAAATATCAACGTAAATTAGAAAAACATTCAAATAAAAAATAATAATAATAAATATATGAACACTACATATTCTTCAAAATGTTTTAATGATACAATAATTGTATATTATTTGTATTGTGTATATACACATAAAATGCGAAAATGAATTATTTTTTTTTTTTTTTTTTTTTTTTTTTAAAAAATTTAATTTTTTTTTTTAAAATTTAAAAAAAAAATAAAAAAAAAAAAAAAAATAATTATAAATTTAAAATCACTCTCACAACAAGAACATATTAAAATTTTAGAAAAATAAAAATAGTTTTTATAAAACTCACACCTTTTTATATACATCAAACAGTTAGTTATTGATTAATTAAAGAACAACAAACACAACATACCAATACACTATTAGTAAAAATAAAAATCACCCTAATATACCAGATGTAAGTTTATTGTATACATATTTGAAAAAAAAAAAAAAAAAAAAAAAAAAAAAAAAAAAAAAATAATTTTTTTTTATTTTTTTTATTAACATTAATTTTTATTTTTTTTTAAATTTTATTTTAAAAAAAAAAAAAAAAAAATTTTTTTTTTTAAAAATAAAAAACCCCCCAAAATAAACCCTTTTAATTTTTTTTTAAAAAATTTTTAAAAAAAAAAAAAAAAAAAAAAAACACAGAGATATAAAAATTTAGGTGGGTGTCTTTGTACAATAGTTTTATTAATTTTTTAAGAATACACAATACAGTTTTATTTTATATAGTTTTATAATAATATTATCAATAAATACAACACAATATATATATATAAATTTAGACCACTCTATGTATCATAAATTCAATGAAATCTTCACCATCAACGACCTCGCCATCGGCTACAAATCCTCAATTTAAACTTAAAAGTATGTTTTACATATACAATATTATTACAATGTATATACAGAGTATGGAAATAAAACTAACTATCATTTATTTTTAGAAACAAATAAACTTTCAACCACTACTGCAAAATCAATTGTACCAATAAATCTCGGTAGTGAGAAAAGTGAAAAGAATCTTGTAAATAATAATGGAAATTTCGCAAATACTTTAAATACTGGTCAACCAACAATACCAATTGTATCATCCAATAGTGTTTGGGGTGGTGCAAAACCAACAACTCCAATAATTACTACAACACCAACTTCAACAACTACAACAACACCAACTACTACAAATACACCAACAACAGCAACAGGTTCAACAACAACTACATCATCACCATCACAAACAACAAATATAGGTTCAACTGCAGCACCAACACTTTTACATCCATCATTAATACCATCATCATCTTCACCACTTGGAGGTTCAACATCATCATTTACATCATCTACTGAAAATTTAGCAGGTTCATCATCATTATCAACATCAACACCACCAACATCAAATATTACAGATACACCAACTGTTGCTTCTACTACAACAACTACATCAACTACACCATCAAATATACCAAGTACAACAACAACAACAACAGCAACAAATACAGATACACAATCATCACCACAACCAGTTAAGAAAAAAGATATCATTCAACCACCTTCACCCCCAACATTTTCAACCATTAATAAAAATAGTTTTCCAGCATTAGGTAAAAAAGATGAAAAACAATCACCACAACAACCACAAACTCAACAGCCACAACAACAACCACATACACCTCAACAACAACAAAAAGTTACAACAACTACAAAAGAACAAACATCTTCATTAAATACATCATCACCAACTACTACAAAAACAACACAACCAATCAAAAATATATCACCGATACAACCACAAACATCATCATTAAATACACCATCACCAACTACTACAAAAACACCAACTAAATCAAATCCATCACCATTTCCAAAAACATCAGTTGGAGCACCAGATTTGTTGTATGTATAATTTGTAAACATAGTATTACCAAAAAGTCGTAAAGTAATTACTAATTAAAATTAATAATCTATACAGAGGATCATCAGGTGGAATATTTTCAGATTGGGCAGATGATGAAGAAGAAATGGATTATTCAAAACCATTAGTTTTTATTGATGAAGATCTTGGACAAGCTAAAGAAAGAGAAATGGAGTTAAAGAAACAAGAAGAATTAATTAGACTTCAAGAAGAAGAAGAGGAAAAAGAAAGAATTAGACAAGAACAAGAAGAGATTAGATTAGCACAAGAAAGAGAACGTCAAAGAATTGAAGATGAAAAAGAAAGAGTTAGAAAAGAAGAAGAATGTGAACGACAAAGAATTCAAGATGAAAAAGATAGATTTGAACGTGAAAAACAAATGGTTGAAGAAAAAAAACGTAAAGAATCTGAAGATATTCGTTTGAGAATGGAAAAATATAACGAAGTTGAAAAACAACGTAAAGAAAATGCTTTGAAAAAATTACAACAAATGGACGAACAAGATAGATTAGAAAAAGAGGCTAAAGCATTATTAAAACAACAAGAACAAGATAAATTGGAAAAAGAACGTCAAGATAAATTAAAATTAGAAAAAGAACGTCAAGATCAAGAGGAAAAAGATCGTTTAGAAAAAGAAAAGGAAAAAGAAAGACAAGTTGCAAATCCATCAGCTCAACAACAACAACCACCAGCATTACCAAAACAAGATTCATTTAATAAATCATATAGTGGTAGTTATAATAGAGATAATAGAGATAGCAGACAATCAACTGGTGGTTATAATAGAGATAATAGACAATCAACTGGTGGTTATAATCCTCATTTCAATAGAGAAAATAGTAGAGATAGAGATATTAATCAACAACAACCACATACACCTCAACAACCACATACACCTCAACAATCACAACATATGAATCAACGTGGTCCATACGAACAAAGACCTCATAATGTTGATCAACAACAACAAAGACCGCCATTTAATAGAGATTTTAATAGAGAAAATAGTAGAGATAATAATATTAATCAACAACAACCACCACAAAGAAGAATGAATGATGATCATCAATTTGATAGAAAACATTCACCAGATGATGGAAATAAAAGATTCGAATCTTTAGATAATCAATCACCACAACAACAACATACAGGTGTATATAATCAACAACAACAACAACACCATCATTCATCACATCATCATCAAGAACAACAACAACAACAACAACAACAACAACAACATTATTCACAATCACCACATCAACAACAAAGTGGATTCCAACCAAGAAGTTTTGATGATAGATGGGGTGGTTCAAATGAACATAGATCACCATCATCAGGTTATAATCCTCATTTTAATAGAGATAGCAACAGAGAAAACAGAGATCAACCACCATTTAATAAAAGTCAATCTTCTGAAATTATTCCAAGAACAATTTTATCAAGATCAAATAGTAAAGAAGAACATCTTAATATCAAAGGACCACAAAAGTTTGATAATAGAGAGGTTAGAAGTGGTGATCATAGATCATCAATGGAAAGACAAAGTTCAGCACCAGCTTTATATAAAGAAAAATCATCTGAAAGATTATCAACTTATCAAAAACAACCAACTCATCAACATCATCATCAAAATCAACCACAACAACCACAACAAAATCACCCAAAACAATCACAACCACAACAAAATAAATCTGAAACTGTTGAAAAAGTTGCAACCACCATATCACCATCAACATCATCAGAAACACCAATTCCAACAACTACAACAACAACCACAACCACCAAAGATAATGTAAATCCAGAATCATCAACCATTGTACAATCTAGTTCATCTGAAGATATTTCACAAGAT
>JABXES010007528.1:0-50773 GCA_013375695.1 Dictyostelium brefeldianum | reverse complement strand
TTATTTTATATATTTTTTTAAAAAAAAAAAAAAAAAATAAATAAAAAAAAAAAAATAAAAAAATTTAAAAAAAAAAAAAATTCAAAAAAAATTTTTTTTTTTTTTTTTTTTTTTTTTTTTTTTTTTTTAATTTATTGTGTGGGTGGTTGGGTGTAAATTAATTTTTTACTTGTTTTATTTTTTTTTATGTTGTGTGTTTTATATATATAAATATTTATATTAATAAATAATTGTGTGTTTTTTTTATTTTTCTTATTTTTCTCATCCAAATTTTTTTTTATGGCGGAAAAAAATTCAAAAACAGTCATCCAATGTTTTGATAATCCATTTTTTAATATGAATGGAAATTCAACAGGAGATGACAAAAAGAATAAAGAAAATACAACTACAACAACAACAACAACAGCAATAATTAGTACAAATACATCAATTGATTCAAGTATATTGGTTAATAGTAATGGAGCAGATTTAATTAATGATATAAATAAAGAAACTACAACCACAAATACAACTACAACAACTACAAACGCAAATAATACATCACCTTTAAATAATATAAAATACCCAGCTATTGAAAGCGATGATCAATTAATAAACCAAAAAGGTAAATTAAAATCACCATTTGACAATTCAAAATTTTTAGAACAAATGATTGCATTACAATCAAATCAACAACCACAACATATACAACAGCAACCACAACAGCATCAAATAAATAAAGATTATAATAGTGATGGTGGTGATTTTGATTATTATGAATATAATTTTCAAAATTTCAATACAGTATTAATTAATCAATTTTATCCAAGTAATAACGCAACTACTACAACTACAACTACAACAACAACACCAGCGTTACCATTAAATAATGAAAATGAACAAGAAGATATTCTTGATCATTTACAAGTTGATGATGATTATGAAGTTGGATTTTCAGAATATGTTGGTAAACTTGAAAATATAACCGCTACATTTTCATTTGTTTCAGATATAATAGATTCACTCACAAATGCATTTGAAGATGGTGATATTTGGAGAAATGATACTGAAAATGAACAATTTTTAAAAACAAATTATTCAGAATTCTTACAATGTAAAAGTCAATTAAAATTTATAATTAAAACGGTATGGATTTACAAAAATTAATATCATATACATTATTATAATAATATATTAATATTAGTTTTCTAAAAATATATACAGCTTGGAAATAATAATAGTTTAGATAATTTATTAAATGAATCAATTGGAATTGATAATAGATTTGAATCATTAAAAAAACAATTGGAATATTATAAAATTAAAAATGAACAATTCAATAGTGAAAGATTATCAAAATTACAAAAAGAATATGGCAGTAATAGTGGTGGCGCAAGTGGTAGTGGTAAATCATCTTCAAATAGCAATAACAACAATAGTAGTGGTAGTGGTAGTAATAACAAAACTAAAAATACAAAATTTAAAAAAGTATATAATATATTTAAATCAAAATTTGATGGTATTAGTAATGGCGGTGGTGGTGGCGGTAATGAAAATGTAAATAGTAATAATATGGCGGAACAACAACAAAGATCACAACAACAAGAAGAACAAGATGAAATTGATGAAGAATTAAAATATCAACAAAATTTTGAAATTAAAAATGTGGAAATAAATCAAGATGGTAAAGATTCAATTACATGTCCAATTTGTTATTCAGATGATGTTGAACAAGATCAATTATTCTTGATTTCACAGTGTGGTCATGTATATTGTATTGAATGTTTATCACAATATTTATCAGTTAATATACTTAGTAGAAAAATACATATTGCATGTCCATCTCCAAAATGTACAAGTTGGTTTCAATATGGTCAAATTAAATATTTAGTTGATGAAACTACATTTACCAAATATGAAGAATTTACATTTTCAACATTTTTAATGAAAAGTGAAAACTATAAATGGTGTCCAAATAAAAATTGTGAAAATGCAGTATATGGTGAAATTGATAATCCAAGAACACGTTGTTCAAGTAAATCATGTAATTTTGATTTCTGTTTTAATTGTGAAGTTGAATGGCATCAAAATTCAACTTGTGAACAATATAAAATTTGGGAAATTGAAAACAAGCAAAATACAACGCTATATGATCGTTGGACTAAAACTACAGATTTAAAGAAATGTCCAAAATGTTCTTCATCAATAGAGAGAATTAGTGGTTGTCATCATATAACATGTGCACAATGTCAATATCAATTTTGTTGGTTATGTTCAAGTAAATATTCAAATAATCATTTCAATTCATTGAATCCATTTGGATGTCCTGGTTTAGCAACTAAAAAAATTAGTAATCCAAGAAGAATAGCTTATAAAAGTGCATTGGGTGTTGGTGTTTTGTTTGGTGGTATTGTTGTAATTGGTATTGGTGTACCCACTGTATTAGTTGGTTTAATTCCATATTGTTCGTTTAAAATTTATAAACATGCAAAGAATAAACATAAAAATAAGAATAACAATATTAATTTAATCAACAGTAGCAATAACAACATCAACAATAATGATAACAATAGCAATAACAATGCAACAAATAGTAGTTCAAGTTTTTAAAAATTATTGTTAGGAGGTTGTATATATTTTTTTTTCATATAAAATAAAATAAATTTATAAAATTAAGATTTAAATCCTCTTCTTCTTTTTATTCTTCTTTGAACTGCTCTTATTTTTTAAAGTAATTGAACAACACACATTTGACAATGATAATAATATGTGGTATATGTGGTAGTAATAAGGTAATATATGTATAATTGATATAATGTGGGTATGTAATCAATTGTTGTATTGTTTTTACAAAAATAAATTTTATCATTAAAATCAAGATACAAATTTAAAAATAAACACATTTGTAACCTCACATCACTATTTTAAAAATAATCTCTCCGTAGTTTTTGGACCACATGCGATTTTTATTGTAAAAATAATTATGGTTTTTTCAGACATTTTATTAATCTGGAAATTTATGATGTTTTTTATGGTGATTAAATGTTGTAATATTCCACCTTTTTCAAAAAAAATGAAAAACATTTAAAACAATTAATTAAAAACGTAATCAATGTTTTGAGAGAAAAGAAAAATGACCAACTGTTTTTTTTTTTATAAATAGGTCAAATAAAAATAAACAAACCATAATTAAAACAAAGAAATCGAATAGATAATAAAAAATAAAAATAAAATAAAAATATATATACTTGAATGTCAACAAATTCAATAGATTATCCTAAATATCCAGATTTGTTTGGATTTATTCCGTCAAAAGATTTATCAATTACAGCTATTGTTTGTTTTTCAGCAGTTACATTAGCATTGACAGCGTTGTCTATTAGGTATAGAAAATGGTACTTTTTAGTAGCTTGTGTTGCAGGTACCTATCGATTATTATGAAAATTTTCACGCTAAAATTTAAAAAATATAAAACTAATTCCAAATTCACGTTAACAGGTGCAGTTGAAGTAGCAGGATATGGTATAAGAATAGAATCTGCAAAAGATCCACATCAATTAGGACCTTATATTGCAACTACATTATTAATTTTATTACCACCAACTGCATTAGCAGCTATATTCTTATTTGCTCAATTGGGTAAAGTAATGAAACGTACTGGTATTTCTCATCCTATATTCAAACCAAATGTTGTAAAATATTTATTTTTAGGTGTTGATATATTTTCAATTATAATTCAAGGTGGTATGTATATGTACTATACTACTATTAATAGTAATAATTATATGATACTAATTACTTTATTTGTACTATATAGCTGGTGGAGCATTATTAGCACAATCAGCAGATAATCAAGATTTAGCAACACCAGCTAAAGCAGTAATGTTAACTGGTTTAACATTATCGTTGAGTGCATTTACAGTATTCTTTTTTTTAATATTATATTTACATTTTCAAGTTAGAAAAGTTGAAGAAGATGATAAAAGTTGGAGAAAGATATTCATTGCATTATATGCAAGTGGTTTTTTAATTGTATTAAGAAGGTATGTATAATAGGTAATTTCAAATTTAGATAAAGTGTATACAATAATATTAATTCAATTTTATAAAAACAAAACAGTATTTATCGTGTTGCAGAATATGCAGGTGGATATCATAGTGCAATTATGATAAACGAACCATTGTTTTATGGTTTAGATACATTACCAATGTTTATTCTTATGTGTATATGGTTACCATTTCATCCTGGTATCGTTGATATTTCACGTAAGAATGATAAGAATAAATCAAAAGAAACAAGAGGTGGTGTTGAATTGGAATAATTAATTAAATTACATACATATTGTATAAATTAAATAAATTGCATATTGTATAAATAAATAATATATTACACAAATAAACACACATTTATTTTTTATTTCTGGTATAATTGTGTCAACCAATTTAAATTGTATAAGTAGTAATAAATTTTTAATTTTTTTCAATTTCATTTACAATTAAAATATACAAACAAACAACAAATAAAAATGACTCTTTTAGGTAAAAATAAATTATTCTATGTTAAATTTTTAAATAATGAAATCTAACATAATGGAGAAAATTTACTTTACAGCATGTATTCAACCAATTTCACCAAAATCAAATTCAAATAGTGCTTCAATTTCAAGTGGATCATTAATTTCAAGTGGTGGTAATGGTAGATATGGAGGTAATGAATTAGCATGTTTTGGAGGTGGTTTTGGTGGAGGTATTATTGGTGGTTTTGGTGGTTTTAATCAATGTTGTAATCCATGTGGTGGCGGTGGTGGTTTTGGAGGTGGTTTCGGTGTTGGTTTTGGAGGTGGTTTTAACCATTGTTGTAATCCATGTGGTTTTTAAAACTTTCACCAATTAAAGTAATTCCTTTAATATAACATTGGAATAATTAATAAATAAAAAAACCTTTTTGGTATTGAATTATTGTATAATAAAATAAATGAAAAGTTTAACAATTTTTATAATTTTTTTAATTTTGTTGATTTTTGTAATTTTTTTCATTTTTTTTAAAATTTTCAACAAGTGTATGACATACAGATAAATGGAAGATAAAAAATTATCTAATGATGACTTTAGAAATTTATTAAATCAATCTACAACAACAAATTCAAATACACATACACATAATAAAAAGAATAAGAAAAAGAAATCGTCATGGTTAGATAGAGATTATGAATATTACCAAAATGCACCAGAGAAAATAGATGCAAATTATAAAGATAGAGCAAGAGAAAGAAGAAAAGGTGGTGATGATGAAAATAATAATGAAGATAATACATCTGGTATAACTACAATTAAGAAAGGATTAGATTTTGATTTACTTTATAGTACAAAAGAACAATTAAGATTAGAACAACTTCAGCAACAACAATTAGCTGGTGGTGAAGATAATGATAGTAATAAAGAAGAAATTGAAAAACAAGTAAAGAAACAAAATAAATTAACATCAATTAAATGCCAAACATCATTGGGTAATTCAATTGTAAAAAGTTTATTAGCAAGAAGTGGTGGTAGTGGTAATCAAGTACAACATACAATTGATAAACAAAGTAAAGCAAAACAACAACAACATAATAAAGAAATATATCAAACTAGTAGAATGTTATATTTGTTTGATTTAGATCCAGACTTTCCACAACATATACCAACTACAATTTTAAATTCAAAAGAAGATTGTCCACCTGTTAAACATTCATTATCTGGTCGTGTTGTTGATAACACTACATTAAAGAAGATTACTCATTATTATCATCCTGAAAAGAAATTGGTATTTGTAAATGAAAAGAACGATAATAACAATATAGATTCAGAAAATGAAGATAATATCAACAACAACAATAATGGTAATATAAAAGAAAAAGAAAAAGAAAAGGTTATAATTAAAGTACAACAACAAGATGACAGTGATAGTGATGATAATATATTTTCAGATACAGAAGAATATGTATGTGAACCAAAATCAAAATCAACTACAACAACTACAACTAAATCATCAAATAGTAACTATTTCAATAGTAAAGATGATGATTATTCAGATGAATTCAAACCAATTGGTAAAGAAAATGATGAATATGTAAATAATAATAGCAACAACGAAGAAGAAGAAGACAAAGACACTAAAATATTCATAAACAAAAATGGTGAAATTGTATCAAGAAAGGAACAACAAATTAGAAACATTAATTCTGAAGAAGAAAAAGATGACGATGATGAAGAAGAAAAAGATAACTACAATGTACAAAATAATCAAGAACTAGATGACGATGATGAATATGCATATCCAAATACAGATGATAATTATAAAAGACATGATATGAAACAAACTAGTTTATACGATGATGGAGATGAAAAAGATATTGGTTATGATGATGGTAATGGTAGTGATGGTGGCTTAGATGATGAAGAAGGTTTATTTGATTTAATGGTACCAAAAGAAGATGTTGGTACAATGAAAGTTGGTACATTTAAAAGATTAGATGAAGATGAAGAATCAACAACAGCTGGTCCACAATATAATGATAGCAGTGATAGTGAAGAAGAAGAAGAATACGTTTATCCAAATACTGATGAAAAGTTTGAACAACATGAAAAAGATTATAGAAAAGAACAAGATAATAGATTTAACGAAGTCAATAGTGATGATAGTAGTAGTGAAGAAGATAACATTATTTCATTGGATACTACAAATGAAGCATTGAAAAGAAAATTACTTGATTCAGGAGCAGATGATTATGACAATTATTCAAGTAGATTTGAATATAGTGGTTTTGATAGAGAAAGAGGTGAAAAACCAAAACTATCAATTGATGAAATGTACAAATTTAAAAAAGAACGTCCAACTAAAAAACCAAAAACAGAAAATCAAAAACTTGGTCAACAAATGCAAAAAATCAATAATATACTTAAATCTAAAAGTAAAGAAACTGGTGAAAAGTTTCATGATATCTTAGGTGATGGTAACAAGAAAAACAATAACAATAAAAAGTAAACCGTTATTCTCAACAAATAAAAAACTCAATCACACAAATCTAGATTCGACCAAAATATCTTTTTTTTTTTTGAATTTTTTTTGAATTTTTTGATTATCGCAAAAATTTCCTTTTTTTTTTTAATTTTTATCAACATAAAATATTTGCACACATTAATTAAATAATAATATCTATCAATAAATGTCATTAATTGTAGAATCAATATACTTTGAGGCATTGTCACCAAAATCACAGAAAACAATTTTTGATGAACATGCAAAAGAAACATTTAATAAACATTTTTCAAAAAATATAAATAGAGACAACATATCCAGCAGTGGTGGTAATGTTATGACAAGCTCAGGTGGTATTAAAAAACAATTTAAAGAAATATTAAATAGTTTAAATCAAGCGGATACAAATGATCAATTAAATAAATATAATTCCGAGAATCCAATTGTTGCAATATTGTTACATATTTATGTTGACAAGAAATCAATACCAAATGAAAATACATTATTGGAATTAGTATCAGAAAAGTGTAATCAAATAAGAGAATTACGTGGTAAAAGAAAGATGAATTCATTTATAGTTGCATTCATAGATATTGGTAATAGTAGTACAATTTCAAAATCATACATTAAATTAATAAATGAACAATTTCCAATATGTTCATCAAAATTATTTTCAGCTGGTTGCTCATTAGTTACAAATAGAATTCAAGATGTAATAGAGTCATTGAAAATTGTAGAGAAAACATCAATTTATGAATCTGGTTCGTATAGTTGTACTATATGTTCTCAAGGTGGATTTGCTATAAACTTATCACAAGATGACCTTAGGGAACATATATTCATATATCATTGTAATGAATCATTGGATAATATCGAACAGTCAATTCGTTTATGTCCAATTTGTAAAATAAAACCACATGAAAGAATGGGTGTACATCTACACGAATGTCATGGACCTAAAGGAGAGATCACAGAAAAGCAGTTATCATTGAAAAGTATTTACAGTTTCTGTTTGGTAGTGGTTAGAAAGAAATCAGATTCAACATTTTTATTGGTTAATGAAGCAGCAGGTAGAGGATACTGGTTACCAGGTGGCAAATTAAATGTTAATGAATCACTTCAACAATGTGCAATTAGAGAAACTAAAGAAGAAACTGGTATAGATATAGAATTAAAAGGTATATTACGTTTTGAATATAGCCCAATGATCAACTATTCAAGATTACGTGTTATATTTTACGCTGAACCAAAAGATGAAAATCAACCAACTCGTTTAATTCCAAATTATGAAAGTGTTGGTGCAGTTTATGTTCAACCAAAAGACCTACAATCCCTTAGTATGCGTGGGAAAGAACCGATTTTATGGTTCAATTATGTCGACAGAAATGGACCAATCTATCCATTATCCATGTTAACAATGGAAAACCAAATGCCAATCAATTAAAAAAAAAAAAAAACTTTGTATTTTAATAAAAATATATATATAACAATTATCACACAACCCTGTACTAGTGTTCGAACAATAGTATCTACTAGATAATGCTATTTTAAAATTATTTGTTTATCATCTAATCTTCTTTTGTCAAGTAAAAATTATTATTGATCACTTTTTTTTTTTTTTTATTATCTTTTTAATACCTCTTTAAATTTCAAATTCTTTAAAAAGTAAAATCAACCAACTCGTTTAATTCCAAATTATGAGAGTGTTGGTGCAGTTTATATTCACCCAAAAGATCTAGTATGCGTGTGAAAGAGCTGATTCTTTATCCATTTATGTCGATAGAAATGGACCAAATTTTAAAAAACATTTGTATTTTTAACTTATAAAAATAAAATTTATAACAATCATCACACCACACACATATACAGATAATTAATTTTTTTAAAATTTCTGTCATGTTTTTTTTTTTTTTTTTTTTGCAAATTTTTATTATTTATAATTATAAATTTTTAAATACACACACATACAACATATATAACAAATATAACAATATATAACAAAATATAACAATAGAAAATAATAACAATACTTTAAACACACCACACTCACTCACACAATTAAAATGATATTAGAATTATAATAATAATATAAATAACAAAACAACATATATAAAAAATGAACGATAATTTAACTACTGATACACAAACAACAATAACAATTGAAAAATTAGAAACAATTTTAAATATTGATAAAAATGTTAATGATAATAATAATATCAATATAAATACAGATATTAATATTAATAATAATGATGATAAAAATATAAATACAAATACAAATACAATTAATAATAAAGATAATAGTATTAAAGATAATAATAATCAATTACAACAACCACAAAAAAATACATTTAAATCATCATTATCATCATTTTTAACTAGTTATTATACTAGTAGTGGCAGTGGAAGTAATAGTAATACAACGTTAAATAAAAGTAGTGGTGTTGTTGCTAATAAAACTACATATTTTGGACACGTTAGAAATTCAATATCATACGTTACAAGTAGCATACCAATACCTTCTTATAATTCATTACCTTCTTTCAATATACCAATAATTTCATACCTTTCAAATTCAATACCATTTCCAATAAGTTATAATAGATCAAATACAACTACACCAGCAGTAACAACAAACACAACAACAACAACAACACAACCAATAACAATAAATAAAAATAATGATAAACAACAACAACAACAACAATTATCAACATCTCCAACAATCACACCAACACCAATTATAAGTATGTCACCAAATTCATTTAATTCAATTTCAATTGATAGTAGTAGATTGATTATAAATAATAATTTAGGAACAGAAGAACAATTTCAAGATATTTTGAAAAGATTAGATTTACAAGTTAATAAATTACATTTGATTTCATTGGATTCATTTATAGAGAATATTAAAAATGATGCAACATTGTCAATTGAAGATATATCATCAAGTGTACAAGCATACATTGCAACAACATTACCAATGTTAATGCATGTTTGTGCATCAATTCCATTTCAATCGGAAAATTTACAAATGATTGAATCAAAATCAACTCCAATTCCAACGTTACAAGGTAAACCAATACAAGAAATTGAAATTATAATTTATGAATTTCTTGAACAATATATAACAATTAGATTATATCGTAGAATATTTTCATCTTCTGAAGGTATTCAAAAAGATACATTACTTTGTGAACACATTTCAAAATTTCAACATATTATTCCATCAAATTTAGATATAAACGATTCAATAATTTCAACTCAATTCCTTGAACAAATCCAAGAAGAATTATTACATATGACTGCATACAAATCACCAAGAGAAAAGTTAATGTGTGTAAAGAAAAGTTTTAAACTATTATTTCAATTATTATCAAAAGCTCAATTACCTCCTACTGTTGTTGGTGCTGATTTATTATTACCAATTGTAATTTTTGTACGTATAAAAAATATATAATTGACAACACCACAAACATGTTGTGTTGTTTATTGTTACTAACACTTCTATTTTTTCTGGTGTACAGTGTTTAATTAAATCAAATTTACCATTCCTTTTTTCAAATCTTCAATTTATATCATTATTTAGAGATCCAAGTTTAATTGAAAGTGAAACAAACTATTTCCTTGTTACAATGATTACTGCAACTTCATTTATCGAAAATATGACATTTGAATCATTAACCGATGCAATTGATCCAAATTTAGATATTACAACTTCAAGCAATATGAATATTAGTAGTGGTGATAATGAAATTACAGATAAAGATATAATTAATAATAATAACAACAACAATAATAATAGTGATGATAATCAAATTCAAAATAATAATGATATATGTAGTATTGGTAAAAGTTTACAACAACATGAATCAAGTAAAATCACAATTGTAAAAGAAAAGGTTATACATGAAAATAAACAACAACCAATGTCAGAAACTGAAAAAAAGAACAAATTTAAATTTTATAATTCAAAACCAGAGGAATTATCAGTTCGAGAAATTAAAGAATTACTTTCACAATATAATCAATTAGTAGATAAAGTTTGTGATAATAATGTCAATTAGTAACAAAAAACAAAACAAAAAAACTCAAAACCCCCCCTTGTATATATAGTTATAGTTATACATATATAATAACTCCAATCAACACATCATCAGTCAATTAATTACTACAAATTGTATATAATAATAAAAATAGTAAAAATAAATAAATTTTAAACACCTATCGAAAAAAATAACGAAAAAACAAATCCATTAGTCTTGGCTTTTAAATGCAAGTCAATTAAAACTTAGTATTATTGAATCAACTTGTTCTAGCTTATCATCAGAATTAGATAGTGATCGCATATTTGTTTGTTTTTTTGGTGAAATTGAAAAAAAAAAAATTTGTTGTGTAAAATAAAAAATAAATATAAATAGATATACATTTCTTGTAATATAATATACAAGTTAAAATAATCATAAATCCTAACTATCAAAGATATTTCAAATTATTATAATGATTATTTAGAAAACAAATAAAAATAGCTGAATAATCATCTTAGAAATCAAAGACAGATATTATTTTTCTTTTAAAAAATCCGAAAGAAAAATAAAACAAGCTTTAAAATAATATTATTTTTTAATAAAATATTATAGTTTCTATTTGCCAACATAATAATAATATTAACACAAACAACGAAAATGAATAAATATTATAAATTTTTAACAATTTTAATAATATTAATAAATTATTGTTATAGTTTAACCAATGGTTTAACATTAGTGGTAAATTCAGATGGAACTTCAGTTTATACACTTGGTGATGAATGTGGTACACCAACTACTCAAACATGTAATTCAATTGATGATGCATTTTTTTATTTCAAGGTTATTACAAATGGAAGTGAGCCACTTGTATTATAATTATTAGATGGTACTCATTATCAATTAAAACAAATGACAGGAAAAGTTGCAATAGCTTGAAATAAAACCAAATATTGAAAATTCAAACAATGTAATTCTAGATGGATCAAAAATTATTAAGTTAAATTCCTATGAGGCATGTATCGATGTTTATCCATTTTCAATAAGTGGTATAACAATTTCAAATTATAAATTTAGAATTATAAATGCTGAAGGAAGTGAAACTCTAAATCAAAGTTATTTTAACAACTGTACATTTTTAGATAACCCAACTCTAGTTAGAGTTTATGATGTTAATCTATTAATTAAAGATTCATTTTTTAAACAATCTGGTGAAGTAAATGGTTCAAGTTCATTTATATATGCATTTGGTGGTAGTGTTGTATTTAATAATTTAAATGCTATCTCAATCAAAGTAAATAATATTATTGTTGCAGTTGGTTCAAATATATCAATTGATTCAAGTAATTTCAACTACATTATTGGTAATAAAAGTATCATTAGACTTGATGTCAATGATAATTCAAATGTTAAAATATCAAATTCAAATTTTATTGGTAAGATATTCTCTTTATTTTCCGATATTTATCCCTCAATGGTATATTGTCATGGTTGTAATAATTTATTAGTTGATACATGTACATTTAAAGATAATAATTTAAACAATGGGGTTATTGGGGGTTCTATTCTTTTGGAAGAATCAAAAAATACAATTATTAAAAATTCATTTTTTACAAATAATAGTATTGTTAGTAGTACTAGTAGTGGTAGTACATTAGTTTTAATTAACTCTACCAATACTCTTTTTAATGATTGTCAATTTGACTCAAATTCAGCAGTACTCTATTCATCAAATTCTGGTGGTATTCAATTTAATAATTCTATTTTTTCAAATTCAATATCTTCTTCTTCATACATTAATACATTTTATGGTAAATTAAATAGTCAAGTATCATTCAATGGTTGTGATTTCAATAAAAGTAAAGTATCAACATATTGTCAATCAAATTCAAAATTCACATGTCAAGCAAATAAAAATTATGAAGCAAGTTCATCATATCATTGTGATAATTGTCAATCAATTACAGCTGATCCAAATAATCAAATTGATCAATGTAAACTTGTAATTGATTCATCATCAAACACTCCATCAAATAGTAATAAGTTAATTGTAAATTTATTATTGCCAATAGTGATATTAATAATTACATTGTGTTGTATTAAATTTTAAAAATAAACTATAAAGTACATTTATTATTTTAGTTTGTTATAGTTTATTTATTCATTGTTTTTGTGGAACAGTTTCCAATACTTTAGCAACAGCTGGTCTTTTAACACAAAGTTCAAGCCATCTATAAACATTTGGGTATGAAGCTCTATCAACTACATCAGTGTAATAACCTTTTAAGAGATATAATGCCCATCCTAAAAGTGTAATGTCAGCAAGGTTGAATTTTTCTCCAGTGACATAAGTGTTTGCTGCTAATTGTTTATCTAATACAGAATATAATCTTTTAACTTCTTCAGTGTATCTGTTGATTGCAAATTGATCTTTTGGTTCTGGTTGTCTGTTAAACCAACCTAATTGTCCAGTCATTGGTCCTTGTCCACTCATTTGAAACATGATCCATTGGTTAACGTGTGCACTTAATTCTGGTTCACTTTTATAATCTGGGTAAAGATCAGTAAATCCAAACTTTTGTGAGAGATAAATTAAAATTGCACCAGATTCAAATACACCAATTGATTTTCCATCTGCTAAATCATCTTTAATTGCTGGTATCTTGTTATTTGGTGAAAACTGTAGTGGTATAGTGTAAATAATATAAATGTGTTAATATTCATATTTTCATTATTATTTTCATAATAATCATGTGATAATATATTATATTATTATTGTTTATTACCTTTAAGAATTCTGGATTAAATTGATCATTTTTAGAGAAATCAATGTGATGATATTTATGTTCAATGTTCTTTTCTTCTAATAATAATAAAACCTTTTTATAGTTTGGTGTGTTTGCACCATAAACATTTAAAACTGCTGGTTGTGTCATTTTTTTAATTATATTTATATATTTACTAATTTTGTTGAATTTAAAGTTTTTGTAGTTATATATTAATTATTTATTTATTTATTTAAGTAATTAAAAATTAAAAAAATTATTTTATTTATTTTTGGAATGAAATGAAATTAAAAAAAAAAATTTATAAATTTTAAAAAAATTATGTTCTAGAACCCCTACGCAATATTTTTTATGGGTTTTTTTTTTGATTTTAAATTCGGAGTTAAAATAAATATCTAATAAATTATATGTGTAAATGTTCTATGTTCATGAACATGGTATGAAATTTTTTATGATAGTTGTACGAATTATTTTGCTTAAATTTATTCTTTTACGTAATATCAATGTCAAATGCAAGCTTTTTTATTTATATTATCCATTTTAAGAGAGAACAAAACTATTCAAATATATAAATACACACTAATGGTTATTTTAATTTTAAATAATTTAATTTTTTATTTTGTTTTGTTTGTTCGGCACATATATACATTTTTTAGTTTTTAGAATTAAAAATATTAAAAGGGGGATCCCTTTGGGTTAATTCCATAAAGGTCTAGTAAATCTATATGTAAATTGACGAATTACAGTTGTAGAATTTATATCAAATGTTAATGTTGATTCAGTTGAATTGATTGTATATTCATTTTTTAATGTTGATTTAACATTTAATGATGAAATTATTGATTCTAAAAAAAAAATGAATTAGCACATGAATTTTCGATTAATATTTTAATTTTTTTTTTGCATATGCAATACATACTGGATAACATTTTACTGTGAGTGTGTATGATTTACTTATTTTAAAAGTTTATTTATTGTTGTTTTTATGATTAAATGATTTAAAAATAAAAAAATAAAATCTTTTTTATAGTGTTTAATTTTAATTAAAAAAAGTAAAAACAACAGATATTATTATACTTGATAAACTTTAAAAAACAGTTAAAATAGTAAATACAAAGTTGTTGTCATATCTATTACACTCTAATTTTTGATTATTTCTATCACTATTATTATATTATAATGGATTAATCGTTTTCACGTCAACAAGTATAAAAATAATTTTATTTGTTTTTAATTAAATTTTTAAAACATCACAAAATTTAGAATGTGTGTTTATTTGTATGTTTTTTTTTTTTTAATAGATTCAAGTAATTATCAGTAAAAATGTCAAGATAATAATAATAATAATAATAAGAAATCCGTAAATTTATTTTCTAAGAAAATGATTATTTTAATTTATTTTTAATTTTAGTATTCTCAGTGCATTATGTATAAGTTTGATTTTACTACAATGAATTTATTAAAAGGAATTTAGTTACATAATGGTTTAATAAATTTATATGTAAATTGACGTTTTACAGTAGAATCTATATCAAATGTTAATGTTGATTCTTTTAAATTGATTGTTTGTTCTGATGCTGATGTTTATTTAACATTGAATGATGAAATTAATGATTACACAAAAATAAAAATAGTCAATTATTATATATGAATTTATAGTGTGTGGTTTTATTTATTTCTAATTAAAAAAATAATAATAGTATACTTGATAAACACATTAATCAGAGAAATACAAAGTTGTTGCCATATCTTTAAAAACATCATTTTATATGTGTAAAATATTGTGTTTGTATCTCCGACAATATTAATATTGTTTTTTCATTGTTATTTTTTACTATTTTATGAAATCTAGATAAATGCCAATAGTCCCACAATCCACTTTTAGGAGATATTTTGAAAATGAGTAATTAAAAAATAAAAAAATTCTTTTTTCGGACACCTAAAATTTAATTTATTCTTTTTTTTATTTTTTTTACATATTAAAAATTATTCTTTTTGTTTCTTTTTTTAATTTTAGTTTTATAAAAAAGTATAAAAAAGAAAAAATGAAATGTATTTTAGTATTAATAAAAATTAAAATTGAAATATAAATAAATAAAAATGCAAGCTTATAAAATAGTAAATAATGGTGAAAGTAAAAACAATGAATTAAAATTTGAAAAACAAATTGAAATTCCAAAAATCAACGAAAATGAAGTTTTAATAAAGGTATCAGCTGTATCATTAAATTTTAGAGATAATATGGTAATTCGTGGTGATTTTGGTAAAGTAAATGGATTAATACCAGCAAGTGATGTTGTAGGTACAATCGTTGAAATTGGTAAACATGTTGTTGGTAAAAGAACAGATTTACAATTAGGTCAACGTGTAACAGGTAATTTCTGTACAGATTGGATTGATGGTGAACCAAAATCAGATTATGATAATACATTAGGGTTACCAATCAATGGTGGTTTATCTGAATATATGGTATTACCAGGTGATGCTGTTGTATTACCACCAAGCTATTTAAGTGATCAAGAAGTTACAACATTACCAATTGCTGCATTAACTGCATATCAAGCATTAGTTGTATTAGGTAATTTAAAGAAAGATCAATATGTTTTGGCCCAAGGTACTGGTGGTGTATCATTATTTGCAATTCAAATTGCTAAAGCATTAAATGCAAATACAATTGTTTTAACAAGTTCAAATGAAAAAGGAGAAAAGGTTAAACAATTAGGAGCAACCCATGTAATTAATTATGTAGATGAACCAGAATGGGAAAAAAGAGTATTGGAAATTACTGGTGGTGTTGGTGTTGATCATGTATTAGAATTAGTTGGTGGATCAAGTTTAAATAAATCATTGGCTTCAACTAAAAGACAAGGTAATGTTTTCATTATTGGTTTATTAGATTCAGCTCAATCAAATATTGATATTTTAAAAGTAATTGGTAAAAGATTAAATATCCATGGTATTTTAGTTGGTCCAAAACAGTCATTTGATCAATTAAATCAATTCTTCACTAAACATTCAATTAAGCCAGTAATTGAACATGTTTATAAGTTTAATGAAGTTGAAAAAGCATATGCTCATCTTGCAAAAGGTGCATTTGGTAAAATTGTAATTAATATTCAATAAATATATTGTTTAATTGATAAATAAACTTTAATATCAAACAACATTCAAAAAGAGATAAATAAAAATAAAAATATAATTCAATTAATTTAACCATAGTTTTTTATTTTGTATTATTTTGTTCGGACACTTTAGATTATTTTCATTATTTTTTAAAAGGGGTCATTGGATTATTAATTCCATAATGGTCTAGTAAATCTATATGTAAATTGACGAGCAGCAGTTGAATCTATATCAAATGTTAATGTAGTTGATTCTTTTGAATTGATTGTTTGTTCTGATGTTGATTTAATATTGAACGATGAAATTAATGATTCTAAAAAAAGTAAAGAAAGAATTAGATTATGATTTTATGTTTTTAAATTAAATTTGTTTTATCACGTATATACATACTGAATAACATTTTATTTTGCTATGAGTGTATTGAATTACTTTATTTTATTTAATTGTTTGTTGTTTTTGTGATTTAATGATTTAAAAATAAAAAAATAAAATCATTTTTATAGTGTGGTTTTTTTTTTTTTTTTTTTTTAATTAAACTAACAGATATTATTATACGTGATTAGCATTAAAAACAGTTAAATTAGTAAATACAAAGTTGTTGCCATATCTATTTAGTGATGACTTTATAATTTTTGCGACAACAAGTAAAAATAATTTTATTTTAATTTTAATTAAATTATCTGATTAAAAAATTAATATAAAGTATAGGTATTTATATGACTAATGATACTTGAAATACAAATAGTACAATGTGTTATTTGATATTGATGTGAACCTACAAATTACAACCAAATGATCAAAAATTATTCATGAATTTTCTATTTATATTTCGGACCATGTGGGATAATATTAATTTTTATTGTTGAGACATCCCAGGCTAACAATTGTTGCAAAAAAAACGACAAAATATATTTTTTTAAAATTTTTTTTTTTTTTTTTTTTAAAAGAACGTCGGCCATACTGTGTAACAATAATCGAAATATATTTTTTATTGTAATATAATAATAATATCTAATTGATATCTATTCATTTTTACATATACATATAAATAATAATAAATCGGTGTGTGTCAGTGTATATTAAATAATTATAATAATTAAAAGAAAAGAGTCGCGCAAATAAAAAAAATTAAAAAAACTAAAAATACACTTTTTTTTTTTACACGAAAAAACACACAACAATTAAATAACGATTAACCGAATAAAACATAATAATATTATAACAATCGAGTAATAATAATAATAAATAAATAATAAATATCCGAACTAATAAAATATATATATAAAATAAAAAGATGGGTAGATCACCAAATGAAGAGAATCAACCATTAGTTAGTGGTGGTGGAAATAAAGATCCATATAGTTTTATGTATCCTGGAAGTGGAAGTGTGTCAACATTAAATATTAATGGAAGTACAAATTCATATCCATTAGAAGGTGTTTTAAATCATAGAGCAGCTGATAATTTATCAAATAGTTATATTGGTGAAAACCATGATGTGCTCGTTGGTACTGAAGCTAAAATGGAATTACCTGGTCACCCAATTGAAAAGAAGAAAGTTTTAGATGGCTCTGATGAACACAAAATTGGTCAATTATTTTCAACTGCAATTTGTGGTAATGATGTATGTCACCCTACAAATATTAAAATACTCACACATTTAATGAATGAATGAATGACACTAATAATAATAATTTATTATTTAGATTACAAGTTCAATTTTTTATACATCATCATTATGCACAGCAGCAGCAGGTAAATATGCACCAATTTCATTAATTTTAGTATGTATTGTATTGTATTTATTTAGAAAAGTTTATGGTGAAGTTGGTAGTGCATTACCATTGAATGGTGGAGCATATAATGTATTGTTAAATACAACAACTAAACAAGTTGCAGCATTAGCAGCAGCATTGACAATGATTTCATATATGGCAACTGCAGTAGTTAGTGGATCAAGTGCAATGTCATATTTAAAAGTATTATGGGAAGGTTGTGATGTATATTGGGCAACAATTATATTATTGGGTGGATTTGCATTATTGAATTTAGTTGGTATTTCAGAGAGTGCTGTTGTAGCATTTGTTATTTTTGCATTTCATATGGTCACATTGGCAATGTTTGTTGTTGGTGGTTTTGTAATGTTATTCGTTAAACGTGATGAAACATTTAAAATGATAAGTGATAATTGGTATGGTACCAGTTTGTGTCCTACAACAACTACTACAGATCCATTTTATATGGGTAAGAATTTTGCACAAGCAATTTATTTTGGATTTGGTGCAGCAATGCTTGGTGTAACTGGTTTTGAAACATCATCAAATTTCATTGAACAACAAGAACCTGGTGTATTTCCAAAAACATTGAGAAACATGTGGGTAATCGTTACAATTTTCAATCCAGTTATTGGTTTCCTTAATCTTTGTTTTTTATCTACATGCGATATTGCATCTGATACCTCTGGTGGTATCTTGGCAAAAGTTGCTGGTAAAGCAATTGGTACTTGGTTTGAAACATGGGTTGGTGTTGATGCAGTATTGGTTTTATCAGGTTCTGTAATTACAAGTTATGTCGGTGTAATTGGTCTTGTTAGACGTATGGCTTTGGATCGTGTATTACCTCAATTCCTCATTCAAACAAATCCAATTAGAAAAACAACTCATTGGATTATTATATTATTTTTTGTAATTTGTTCCTCCCTTTACATGTTAGTAGATGGTAATACAAATACACTTGCTGGTGTTTATACATGTGCATTTTTAGGTGTAATGAGTCTTTGTAAGTAACTTGATATAAGTATATGATGCCAATATTGTGATAATGATATTAATATATTATATTTCTATTATACAGTTGCAATTGGTAATATGTTATTAAAATATAAAAGATCATCATTAAGAAGAGATATTAAGAGCCCATGGATTGGTGTTTTTATTGCATTAATTGCAGTTATATTGGGTTTAGCATCAAATATTATCAAGGATGATTCAATTGTATATTACTTTGGTATTTACTTTGGTGTAACAATATTCATTATCATGTTAATGTTTATTCGTGCACGTATAATCAAGATGTTTTTATTCTTTTCACAAATTATACTTTCTGGTGCTGGTAGAGATCGTGTTGCACGTTGGTTAGGTGATGTAATTAAACAAATTAATTCACAACCAATTATATTTTTTGCATCAAAAGATGATCCAGCATATTTGAATAAAGCAATTTTATACATTCGTGATAATGAACAAACCAATTGGGTTAAAGTGGTTCATTGTTGTGATATTGAAGAATCTACAGATAGTTTCTCTTCAACTATGGAATTCCTAGATAAATGTTATCCAAAAATTAGATTAGATTTAATTCGTGTCAATGCTCCATTCAATCCAGAAACAGTTCAAAAGATATCTGAAGAATTAAAAATTGAATTAAATTTCTGTTTTGTATCTTGTATTAAAGATCGTGATGATGGTGATCCTTCTATGATTGCTTCAATGGGTTCATTCGGTGGTGTACGTATGATTACCTCTGCTTAATCCAAACAACACAATAACCACATACTCTCAACTAGAAACAACAACAACAACAATACAAATATATAAATTGATCATAGTATCATCTGCTATCATCAATAACTAAAAAATCAAATTTAAAAAAAAAAAAAAAAAATTAAATAAAATATAAAAAACATTATAAATAATAATAATTACTATATTCACACTATATTGTCAAATGTTAATTCATTATTTCTAAATTACCATTTAAATATATATCTATGTTTGTTATCACAAACACACATTTATAAAAGATTTTTTTTTATTTTTTTAATTTTTTACATATAAAAAAAAAATTTTCAATTTTTTTATTTTTTTTATTTTTTTATTTTTCTTTAACACCAACACAAAATATTTATTTATTATTTATATAAACAACACAATAACCACATACTCTCAACTAGAAACAACAACAACAACAATACAAAATTAATACAGGGCAATATAAAAAAAGAAATCAAATTTATTTATAGGTGTTTGTTTAATAGTTACAATTATTATTATTACATTCCTAAGAAACAACAACAAAAGCAAATTTTATTTAATTACACATTAAAAAAAAAAAAAAAGTAGTGTCTCTTTTTTTAAATTTTTTTTATTTTTTCACACCACGACCACATATAAATATTTATAAATACAGTATATATTATACAGTATATATTTTAATAAAATATAAAATATATTTTTTTTGTGTAGGGAATTTTTTTTTTTAAATTTAAATAAAATATATAAAACACACCATCAAATTTTCGACTTCATCACAAATCAATCACGAAATTTCTATATATGGTTTTTTTTATATTTTTTTTAAAATTAGTATCACTTTGTCTTATTTTGTTTTGTATTTCACACATTTCATTCTTATTGATCAATAATATTCTTTGATTTGTTTATACATTTTATAAAAAGTTTGCAAAGAATCATCACCCCCTGCTTGAAAAACTATTTTTTTTTTTTTTTTTTTTAAAAATTGTTTGCAATTTGGTTTCCAAAATAAATCTTTTTTTTATAGCGTTGTGATATTAATATATATTTATAATTTATAATTATTTAAAATAAACAACAGCAATAACAGCAATAACAGAAACAACAAGAATACATACATACATATATATACATACAGAAGAAATGAATAATAATAATAAAATATTTCAATTTAAACTTGTTTTGTTGGGTGAGGCAGCAGTTGGTAAAAGTTCACTTGTATTGAGATTTGTACGTGGACACTTTTTAGATTATCAAGAAAGTACAATTGGTGCTGCATTTTTAGCACAAACAGTTTGTTTAAATGATACTACAGTAAAATTTGAAATTTGGGATACAGGTAAATTATTTTTTGTTAATTATATCAATATCATTCATTTATATACAAGAAGTAAATATATTAATAATAAAACAAAAACGACATTACAGCTGGTCAAGAACGTTATCATACATTAGCACCAATGTATTATCGTGGAGCACAAGCAGCAATTGTTGTATATGATATTAGATCAGAAGATTCATTTGAAAGAGCTATAAAATGGGTTAAAGAATTACAAAGACAAGGAAGTCCAAATATTGTTATAGCATTAGCTGGTAATAAATTAGATCTTGCAGCAAAACGTAAAGTTGAAACAGCTGTAAGTAGATAATAATAATATAGGTTAACAGTGATAATATAGGATTTGCAACGAGGTTATCTCAAAATTTATATTAATTACATAATATTTGTGGTAATATTACAGGAAGCACAACAATATGCAGAAGAAAATGGACTTCTTTTTATGGAAACATCAGCAAAAACATCACAAAATGTCAATGAACTCTTTGTTGAAATCGCTAAAAAACTTCCAAAAACACCAACAACAAGACCAGGATCAGGAAGAGTACCAATTACACCAATTGATAATGGCCAACAAAAAAAGAAACCATGTTGTAACTAATAATATAATAATAATAATAATAATAAATAATAATAAAACAGTTTTAAAATAACAATTTAAATCAATAATATCAATAAAGGTAATAATAATTCACCATTAACCGAATAACTACACATTTTTAATCATCAACCAAACAACCAAACAACTCACAATTTATATACACCCACACATACCATTCTCAAATCTTTTTAAACAATACACACTAATAAAAAAAAAGAAAAAAAAACATATAAAATTAATCAAACAAAAAGATCTTTGTGTCATAGAAGTTCAATCAAAAAAATATATTTTTTTTTTTTTGAATTTTTAAAAAAATTTTCATTTTTTTTTTTTTTTTTTTCATGTGGAATTTTAAAAAATTCATTAATTGCATATTTATTTAAAGATATAATAATAATTAAATATATAATTTAAAACACGCATAATAAGTTATATATATATAAAACAAGGGTATCCACATACTTTTGACGACATAAACATTAATATAGCAATCAACAATCACAAACAATTGTAAATAAACAACAACAACAACAACAACAACCCAACTGTAAATAAACACCAACAACAACACCAACACCAACAACAACAACCATATACAATAATATAATGAATACAAGAAAACTTCAAGGTGAAATTGATAAAACATTAAAAAAAGTAGCAGATGGTATAATAGAATTTGATTGTGTATTAAAAAAAGTATATTCAGCAATAAGTACAAATCAAAAAGAGAAATATGAAAGTGATTTAAAGAAAGAAATTAAAAAACTTCAAAGATATAGAGATCAAATAAAAGCATGGATTGCTTCAAATGATGTTAAAAATAAAGCAGCACTATTAGAAGCAAGAAAATCTATAGAAATGGTAAATATTACATTATTAATACACTCATATTTATATACACTCATACACACAATAGTCACATCTAAATTACTATCTATCCCATGTGCACATACATAAGAGTTTTTCTTTTTTTTTTTTTTTTTATTTAAAAATTTAAAGATAAAATAATAATAACAAAATCATATATTATCTCTTTTTTTTTTTTATTTTATTTTATTTTAAAAAAAAAAAAAAAACAAAACAACTCATTCTCTAAAACCTCTACCCTTTAGATATTAATTAATTTTAAAAAAAACAAAATAAAGAAAATGGATCATTTTAAAAATGTTGAAAGAGAAGGAAAGAAAGGATATTCAAAGGAAGGATTGGATTCATCAACAAAAGATGAAATGGCAAAAACACATGTTAGGGTATGGGCAAATAAAGCAATTTCAACAATTAAATCACAATTGGAACAATTTGATAGTGAATTGGAATCCATACCAGTTAGAAAAAGAAAAACAGAATCATCTAGAGTTGAAGCATTACAAAAGTTTACAAATAATCATAAATATCATTTACTTGCATTGGAATTTCTATTGAGAATGATGGAAGATGATCGTATTGCATCTGATGAAATTGAAAAAATTAAAGATTCTGTTGAATGTTATATAGATAGTTACACTCAAGAAGATACCTATGAAGAACCAGAAGAAATTTATTCCATTTTCAACTTTAAATCACACGATATTGATTTGGAAGATGAAGATTTTGATTTCTCATTAGACGATGAAGATTCTGATGATGACGATGATGATGACGACGATTTCTCTGATAATGATGATGACGATGATGATGAAAGTTCATCTAAAAAAGATTCAAATTCTGAAGAAGGTAATGGTTAACTTTTATTATTATTATCATTGTATGTTTTTATATACTAATGTAAGTCCGACTATTACAGAATCTGATAATACAAGTACAGCAGCAACAATAACAACAACTACAACACCAGTTATAACTAAACAACCAATAATATCGAATAATCCCATATCACAGCAATTACCAAATAAATCACCAGTTTTATCATCAAGTAATAGTGGAGTTAGAATTGGATCACCAAATAATACTACTACTCAACAATCAACAGCAAAAGCAGCAACATCAACAACTACATCATCACCAACTTTTTCATCTGTAACAAAATCAAATATTAGTAGTGGTGGCAATAACAATAAGAATGATAATACAACAAACAAAACACCACAACCACAAATTCAACAACCTGTACCAAATCAACAATTCCCATCATTGGGTAATGTACCAATGGCTCAAAGATTAATGCAACAACAAGCACAACAACAAGCACAAGCCGCTGCCCAACTTGCTGCACAACAACAACAAGCACAAGCTGCTCAAGCACAAGCACAACAATTACATTTACAACAACAAATGGCCGCACAACAAGCACAACAACAACAAGCACAATTATTACAACAACAACAAATGGCTCAACAACAACAAGCACAACAACAACAACAATTTAGAAAAGGTAATGAAGTTGGTGATGTTTCAGATTCACTATCACAAATGAACTTGAAACAAGGTGGTCAAGATACAGACGATAGTAAAAATAATGAAACATTTGATAATCCATCAAATTTATATCCAGGTACTTTGGCTGAAATTTCATCTGCAACTTTATCAAGAATGAATGATGGTACTTATCAACAACAACATCAACAAATTCCACAACATCAACAGGCATTACTTCACCAACAACAACAACAACAAGCATTATTACATCAACAACAACAACAAGCATTACTTCATCAACAACAACAATATAATCAACAACAACAACAACAACAACAACAAAATAATAATGGTCAATTGGGATTTGATGAATCAATGTTATTAACCAAACATATGATGGAAACTAGTTTTAAGAATTTACCAGATTATAAAGATTACGAAAGAATACCAACGTACATTCCAAGAAATCCAAAAATAGTTCCACCATATTATCCACAAACACCATTAGCCATATTTGAATCACCAAATGTATTTGAAAAGTTTGATATCGATACATTGTTTTTCATATTTTACTTTAAACAAGGCACCTATCAACAATATCAAGCTGCTAAAGAATTAAAGAAACAAGGTTGGAGATACCATAAAAAATATTTAACTTGGTTCCGTCGTCATGAAGAACCAAAAGAAATTACAAATGAATTTGAACAAGGTACATATGTATATTTCGATTATGAAACTGGTTGGTGTCAAAGAAAGAAAACTGAATTCACTTTTGAATATAGATTTTTGGAAGAATAAACAATAATAATGCATTCACCTCCATCCCCATACGAAAAGCAAACAAACACTCATACCACATACATATAAATTATTAATAAAATAAAAGATACAAAAAAAAAATATATAAAAAAAAACCTGTAATTTGACCGACCATCAAAATTATCATCACTTTTTTTAATTATTTGTGTGGCGTCGTTTGATTCAGAAATATCTCTTTTTTGGTCGCGTGATAATTTTTTAGTACCATGGAAAGATTTTTAAAAAACAATTAATTTTGATTTTTATTTATTTTTTTTCATTTTTTTTTTCGTGTTATTATTTTTGCTTTTTTTTTTTTTGTATACTTTTTTAAGCTATATACATGTATAAAAATGACGACAAATAATAAAAATAAAGATACAGTAAAGAAATCAAAATCAACAACATCATGTTTAAATAAATTTTTAATTACAATTTCAATTGTATTTTTAGTTATTACAATTTTATTGACAGCAGTATTTATTGGATTTTCAAGTCAATCATTATTATATTTCCCATGGTGGAGAGGATTAATAAATAATTCAGGTGATCCAAAAACAACATTTGGTATAGATTATGAAAATATTGAATTTCAAGCATACGATACAAATCATACAATTAGAGGATGGTGGGTACCAGCATCAAATGAAAATAATGCAAATATATGTGTAATTTCAATTCATGGTTCCGGTAAAGATAGATATGAATGGTTTCATCAAATTGAATTATATCATCAAGAAGGTATTTCAGTGTTAAATTATGATTCAATTGATGGTGTTGGTAATAGTGATGGTGAAGAGAGAGGTGTAGGATACTCTTATCGTGAACATAAAGATGTTCGTGCAGCAATTCGTTTATTAAAAAATAAACAAGATGATCGTTTTTCAAGTTATTGTGATAAATTAATACTTACTGGTATGTCATTAGGTGGTGGTAGTGTAATTATTGCAGCTGGTAAAGATAAAGAATTAATTGATGGTGTTATTGCTGAAAGTCCATATGCATTGGCAACTTCTGCTTGGAGACATAACATTTTTAGATTTTTAGATGCTGGTATCTCTTCATTTTTCCCATTCATTAGTTCACCATATGATGAAATGTTACCAAAGAATCCGCCAGAAATCATTATTCAAGCAATCTTGAAAATAACTGAATATCGTATTATCAGTGGTTGCGTTAATATCTCACCACAAGATACCCCTTTAAATTGGGTTGGTGAAATATCTCCAAAACCAATTCTTTTCATTCATGCAACTCACGATCCAGTTGTCCCACATGGTCAATCTGTTCTCCTTTTTGAAGCTGCAAATCAACCAAAAGAAATGTGGACCGTTTTCGATAAAAATACTCATCAAACTGCAATTCATTCAACTTCTCCATCACTCTATAGAGATAAATTAAGAAATTTTATTAAGCAATTATAATAATATATACAATCAATTAATAAAGTTTAACTTGTTTATTTTCATATAAATTTAAAAAAAATATAGTTTATACAGTATACAGTGTTTGTTTGATTCATTGGTTTGAATTTACCATGGATGATAACCAAATGAGAATTCTTCTGTAATTACAGATGCATTTACATTTGAAGCAAGGAAGTTTGAACTTTGATTAAATGAACCACCACCACCACCACCACCTAATGATGATCCTAAAATTGAATTATTAAATTTATTTGGTGATGCTCCCATTGTAATATTATTATTACCATTATTATTAACTTGTAATGTATTACTAGTACTAAATGATGAGAATGTTCCTTTAATTTATATAAATAATATTAGCTTATTTGTTAGTATAATATATAGTATATGTATGTAAGAACCCATTATACATACCACTGATAGTCATTTTTAATTAAATAGTTTTTGTTGTTTTTTTTGAATTGTTATAATGATTTAAAAAAATAAAATCAATTATCTATTTATATAATATTATTGTTTACTATCTTGTATGTTTTTTTATAATATTTATTTTTTAAAAATATCAAGAAATTAAATTCAAATAAATATATCATAGATATTCAAAACGATACACAAAGTAATCTTTAAACCCATATTATGATTTTTTTGGTTTGAAAAAATAGACTGGTGTGTAGTTTTTAGGACTGATTTTAATAATTTATATAATTATTTTACAATAAATTGAATGTATTATAATACCGTAGTGGTGTACACTTAAATGTAAATTATAATTATATAATTTTAAAACAACCACACTTTTTTATTTTTTATTAAATTTGATTATTGATATTAACAGATAATTAATAATAATAAAATTAAATAAAATTAGTAAAACCAATATTTTATTTTTTAATATTGATTATCTATATTTGTATCTTTCACTCGATATGTATAAAACGAGAAAGTTAAATTTAACATATAATTTAACTTTTTATAATATTTGAATTTTTTACTATAGGTACAAATTTATATGTGTTTGAATGCTTCATTTGTAAGTTGGTTACACACACTCACAATTTTAGTGAGTGTGAGTGTGTTTACTAATAGAATGGTCGGTTTTAAAAAAGTAAAAAATGTTTTAATTCGTGCATTATTACTATTAAAAACTATAAATTTTTTAAACATATGTTTTTATAGTATTTATTAATAATGGTACTATTTGATATATAGTATCTATATATGTAGTTTGACAAACTATTAAATATTAATAAACAAGTATAAAAGTATTAATTTCTTTTTTCCTGTCATAGGCATGTATTTTTATAAATATTCAAAAAAAAACTATATAAATAGCATGTTTATTTCACAGAACATTCATTGAACAATATTAATATTTACAATTATAAACCAACCTAATAAAATGACTATTATTTGTATGTTTAAAATAAATAGATATTACTGTCATTTACTACACATACTAATTAATTGTTATAGCATCTATTTCTTCACTTGGTAAAGTTTCAAAAAGTCATCAAGATTTAAATTCAATTAATAATTCATCTTTAAAGAATTTTCAACAACAACAAAGTACTAATAAAGATCAAGGAATTATTAGTGGTCTCTTAATAACAGTAGGTGTTGTAGCAGGTGCACTTGGATTTTTGGTTAGTTCTCTCGGTTTATAAAATAAATAGTTTGTTAATTTAATAACTAAAAATGAAAATAAATTAAAAAGATTAATATATTAAATATAAAGTGTTTTGTTTATTTACAAGTTTGAAAATGTGATTTTTAGTTTGTATATAATTTAACAATATCTATAACAACTACCACAACCTCTATATAATAAACCATTTACATTAACATTGACATTAACATTTACATCAATATTAATACCTGAATGGCTATGTCCGCAACCACCGCAACCACCACATCCACCATGTTGAACACTATTTGTGGTTTGACTTGATGATGAACCACCCAATGATGAAATTTTTGATGATTTTGATACTGAACCAACATTACCAAGAGATGAGAGAGATGCTAATTAAAATGTTTAAGAAATTTAATTAATATTTTATTTTAATTATTAAATATTATTTATTATAGTATACTACTTACTAAAGATCATTTTTATAGTATTTGTTTATAATTAATTATTTAAATATTAAAGATTATTTGATTTAATTTGATTTGAATAATTATTTTAACAAATTTCATTTCTATTTATACTTTTTTTAATAAATAATATTGAAATTGAAATTGTTATATGTTGTTGTTGTTTATATCATCTACCAGTTACTTTCATTATGGTAATTTGTAATTTACTTATGGATATATTGGTATTTTACAAAGTATCATCAACTTAATATCATATGGGAAAATCATATTGCAATTATATCATTACTGTTATAATTTACATATACATATATGGAATGAACATGATTTTACTTATATATCAAATAACAATAATATTCAAACACTCACACACACACACACACTTTTTTATCTACATTCTTATTATACCAGTGTGTTTTTTTATTTGAAATAATTATGTGTATGTGTGGTTATTTGTTTATTTAAAACGACATTAAAAATTTAACTGTTTTCGTTTAATCATTACTATAAAAAGTTATAGATAAACTGTTCAATAAAAAAACTACTTTTGGGGAATCCAATTTGGGAAATTTTAAAATAATGTTCATTTACGACTATATAGATTTATTATTAATAATACCAGGATATCAAATTATAATGTTTTTTAAAAATTATCAATAGCTATGAGAAATCTAGTGTTCTATAATTGTTTACTTTCTATGAGTTTTTATTTTTAACCATAACAATCATATAGTACTTGATTAATACGTATAAATTGAACTATATAAGTAAATGAAATATATATTATTAAAAACATTTGTATTAAAGTATTAATTTCTTTATCCCATTACTTTATTTCAAAATGTAATTATAAAATGCATTGTTAAAAAATTATCAAATTATATTATTTAAATACATTTAAATGACTATTATTTGTAAGTTATTAATTATACATATATATACATCTAATGTTCATATATTTATTAATAATATTATTAAACAGCATCTATTTCTTCACTTGGTAAAATTTCAAATTCAAAAAGTCATAAGGATTTAAAGTCATTTGAAAGTTCAAAAAATGTACAACAACAACAGGGGTTTGATAGTAATCAAGGTTTAATTAGTGGTCTTATAGGAATTATAGGGGGAGTAGTAGTAGGTTTATCTGTTTTAATTAGTTCACTAGGTTTATAACTCACTTTATCTTTATCATTTAATAAACAAATATAAAAGAGTTAATATATAATAAAGAGTTTTAAAGTTTTTATATTTATTTACATGTTTTTTAAATAATGGAAAAGAGGTATTGTTGATAAATTATATTTATTTAACAGTATCTATAAAAACCACAACCTCTATATAATAAACCATTTACATTAACATTAACATTAACATTTAAATCAATGTTAATACCTGAATGACTATGACCACATCCACCATGTTGAACATTATTTGTACTTTGACTTGATGATGATCCACTTAATGATGCAATTTTTGATGATTTTGATACTGAACCAACATTACCGAGTGAAGAGAGAGATGCTAAAAAAATAGAAATTTAAAAAAAGAAAAACTAAATTAATATTTTATATTTGATAATAACTGATTATTATATTATAGTATACACTTACTAAAGATCATTTTTATAGTATTTTTATAATAATAATTATTTAAAATTTAAATGTTAAAGATTATTGATTTAATTTGGTTTGAATATTAATTTAACAAATTTATTTCAATTTATACTTTTTTTTAAATAATTGAAATCATTAAACTTTGTTATATCATTAACCCAGTGCTCTTGTGCATTTTTAAAGTAATTTACTTATATATCAAAGTAATATATTGGTAAATTACAAATTATCTGTACAGTCTTTATTTGAAAAGTTAAATTGTTAAAAGTAATTATACCATTATCATTAATACTGTTGTTAATATTATATGCATAAATCATTTTCACGATTTTAATTTATATATATCAAAAATAACAATAACAACAATATATAAAACATTTTTATATACATAATAAGATTGTGAATTATTAAAAAAAATAGTGAGTGTGTTTTGAAATTATTAAAAAAAAAATAGTAATGTGTGAGTGTGGTTATTTGTTTATTTTTTAAAGTGATATCACTTTTTTTAACTATTTTGGTCTCATCAACATTTCTATAAAAAGTAAAGATAAACTGCTCAGATAATTAAAACTAAATTTCATTCCAAATTTGGTAATAATTTAAAAAAACTGTTCATTTTTGTTATAAAGATTTAATAGAAATTAGAGTGTATCTGTAAGAATATTAAATATGAAAAAAAGAGGTTGTTGTAATATTAAAATAAATAGATAATAGTAGATCACACATTCGTTCATTTATAAGAATGATGTTTTCATTTGTTAAAAATAAAATATAATTAGGGAATTTAAAAATGAATAAAGAGTTAAAAATATAGTTTTATTTACAAGTTTAATTAATGTTGTTGGTAAATTATAATTTAACAGTATCTATAAAAACCACCACAACCTCTATATAATAAACCATTTAAATTAACATTAACATTAACATTTAAATCAATGTTAATACCTGAATGATAAGGACTTCAATCACCACATCCACCATGTTGAACAGTATTTGAACTTTGACTTGATGTTGAACCACTTAAAGATGCAATTTTTGATGATTTTGATACTGAACCAACATTACCAAGAGATGAGAGAGATGCTAATAATTATAAAATTACTAATATTTTAAAAGTTTTATTACTTTTTAGTAACAATAACTATATAGTACATACTAAAGATCATTTTTAAAGTATTTGTGTAATGTTTATTTGATATGAATTGAATAATTGTTTTAATAAATTTCATCTACGTTTATACTTTTTTTATTTATATTTTATATTATTTTTTGATTTTATCATTTTAAAAATGTATTTCTTTATGGTAATTTGTAATTAGGTTATATATTGTTATTATCTATTATATTCGTTACATTGTATGTATATCTTTAATGATTTATGTTACTGTATCAAATAATCTTAAGCGTTTTTTTTTTTTTAACCTTCAAAAAATCACTATCAAGTATGAGTGTGAATGTTTTTTAATATAAAAAGAAAAAGTAAAACAATTTTAGTATATTATATAATTACAATAAAAGTAATAGATAAATGCTGAGAGGATTTAAAAAACAAAATTTCATTCCATATTGAGAAATTTACAAATTATTACCATTTATAATAAAACGGTTTAAATCTGAATATGTTTTTGGTTGTAGTAATTTGATTAAATTGTTTCATTTATAAAAACATTCCAGTAAAACAAAATTAGTATATTACCTTTTAAAAATTTTGTTTTCAAATAATAATTTAGTTAATAGATTATTTACTTTCGAATCTTAATTGTAAATGAAAATAAAAGCTTTAAAACTATAATAATTTTAATTTTAAATTGTATGTACATGGGTTTATTTAATTTAATAAATAATAGTGTTATAGTTTTAATAAATTAATACAAAATATTAATTACAACCACCAGCACCAACTAAACCAGTTACAACTCCACCTACAACATTTAATACACCTCCAACTATACAACCAGTAGATACAACAACTTTATTTACAACAGAACCAACTAAATTACCACATCCTGAATTAGAATTACATTGGACCATATTAAAAGACATTTGAGATGATTGTACATTTAAAGAGGAAATATTTGATGATTTAGAAATTGATTTAATATTTCCCATTGTTGAAATTGAAGCTGATTAATTATTTAAACTAAAATTAGTATTGGTAACCAGTCAAATATTATTTTTAAATAATTATATAAACATACCTAAAATTGTCATTTTTAATTTATATATTTATTTGTATCGAATAGTTTTATTATCACTTTAAAAGAATGAATTGAATTATTATTTTTTTCAATCAATTTAATTGTATTTATACTATAAATTTTTATTTTATTTAACCTTGTTTTTCAAATAATTAAAACTATTATGTGGTGGTGGTTCAGTGATAGGAGTTTACAAACGAGTTTGATTAGGTAATAGATAATAAATAATCAATACCTATTTCCCATATATATATATATAACTATTTGTATCACACATACATATAATTGAAACTATTTTCTAACTACCTAATATATTATTATTATTTAATTTTTTTTATCACCACAAACACACTATAATTTTTTAAAAATCAGTTTAAGAATAATAAATTTAATATTAGTGGTAAATACTTTTTTGTGTGTGTTGTGGTTTATTTTTATATAACCAATAGGTAAAAAAGGTTTTTGAATTGATTTGTTAAACACAAACCATAAATGTGTGTTTTAATTATTTATGTGACAAATTTAAATGTCACTAAAATAAATTTTTGTAAATAATAAATATTACATAAATACAGAATATTAAAAATATAGTAATTTTTAATCAGCATTTGGAGTAACATTATTAAGTTTAACAAAAATTCAAGAATCACATTAAATGAATATGTAATTTGTAAATATAAAACAGTTTTAGATTATTCTTTCAATGACAGAATGTCTGAAATGTATGAATTTCCATTTACATTGGCAATATATAATTGTGATATTGATCTATAAAACAATTAGGCAAATCATTACGATCAATAGATGCAAGAGAATTGAATTTTATGATATTATTGAACCAATTACTTTGAATGGTGAAAATGAACAATTGTCATTACTATTTGAAATGGTTGAAAGAGATTGTATTGGTGATGTTGTACCATTTAATTTCAAAAATCAACCATTACCAAATGTAATTAAATTAGATTATTTAAATTCAAATGGTTTTTCAGATGTATTTTTTGTTCAATTTATTACATGTATTTGTACAACTCAATCAATTGATTTGAATTTATCACAATTAAAAATTGATTTTAGTAAATTTATTACATGTTTTGTACAACCAAAAATCAAGTAGTATATCCATAAAAATAAAAACAAAGAAATTGTGATCATAGTGTAGTTTGAAAGCAAGTTAAAAAAAAAATATCTTTTTGTATGTTGTTAAAAAATGGGTGCCTATAAATAAAAGCACAAATTTGTTTAAAATAAAAAGATCTTGTAAAAGATTAATTTCATTATCATTTTATAAAAATACAAGCTATTTTTTTTTTTATTATTGTTATATTGGTGGTGATAAATTATTTTTTAAATTAAAATAAAAGCATGACACATATTGTATAAATCATATATTTGAAATTATAAATTGAATCATAATTAGAAAAAGCAGCAGCAGTATAATCTGGTTCATTACTATTTGCTAAATTTGGAATTACTCCAGTAATACTTGTGACTTTATTTAAAACACCATTAATAATACCAGTTATTTCATCTTCATTAAAAGAATGATCCATTTCATTATAACAATATGATTTTAAAGTATTTGAATCAGTATCTATTGAAGGTACTTTTGATGATACAATATTAACAGCAACACCAGTTGTAATATCACCTAATGGAGTAGTTGAACAATTGAAATAAGAATAATCTAAACCATTTTTACAATTTGAATCAGTGTATTTATAAAGTTGATATAATTTACCTGTTACGTATTTAACTTTAATTGAACCACTACTTTCTTCTTTATCTTCAATATTACATTGTAATTTTATACATTCTCCAATTTCACTCTTTACTATATCTTTACATTCACCAATTTGTAACAGCATTGATCTATATTCTCCCAATACACTTGTAATATTTATATTTAAAAATATTAATAATAAAAATATTGATAATTTCATTGTGTGTTATTGTAATTGTAATTTTATTTGTATAATTTATTATGAAAATAAAAAAGAAATGAAACAAACACACCACTTCATTTTATAATATTAAAAAAAGTTTTTTTAAAATTATTTTAATACAGATAAAGAAAAAAGTGTGGTGTGTTTGTGGAGAAAATTTAATTTTATAATTTTTTTATTTTAAATTAACCAGATATATAGTATAATATTTTACATTTATTTAATTATAATTTATTTTTTGATATTTAAAATTATCATTATTATCGGATGTAATTAAATTTGGTAAATTATGATAAATTTTAATATTTCTTTTTAAAATGAATTTACAAAAACAATTGAATATCAAACCACCAATTGCAGAACAAACCAATGAAACGCCATAAAATAAAACTACAACACTAATTGTAATAGTGAAAACAAATGATTTTGTAACCATAAAATTATAATAACCAAGATGGAAAAAGAATAATGATGCCAATAACAATAACATTAAGAATCCCCAAACTTGAGTATTTAAACTTTCTTGAATTCTATTAAAATCTGCATTACTCTTTGACTTGTAACCAAATATAAATGTTGGTATTTTTAAACATGATGCTGACGATGATTGACTAGGTGAATTCTTATTCTTTTTACCATTACCACTACCATCATTATAAGTTTTAATTGTACCAAACCAATATTTTGGAACGAATGCAGGTGGACATGGATTTGATAATTTAATTAAAAATGCACCAAGGAGGAAGAAATAACCCAATTTATGAACACCCATAATGAAAGCAGAAAATACAGGTTTAGTTGGAGGATCGTATATACCAGGTACGTAAATTGCAACATCACCAATTTGAAAGTTCATTTCCATTAATTTAAAACATGATAGGGCAATACTTGTCATTAACAATACAGTATATGGTAAGAAATGATCAGTAATACCAGAAAAGAAATTAATGTCTTTCAATGAATAATTGAAAATTGATTTACAAATTCTATCATCTTTAAATGTACTTGATGCTTTACGATACTGTTTCAATATTGGTTGAAATACATTAAACAATTTATAATAAAATACATTACTTATACAATAAAATTGTGGTATTACAAACAATACTAAATATAATCTTTCTTTATCATTTGAAAGGAAATACAGTGTCATCGAAATTGGTAATATTATATCTGCTTGGTAATGTCTTGAACTAAACAATAACACCACTGTATGTATACCCAATACCATATAAACGAAAACTGCTAATTCAATTTGAATATAATGATTATCTCTCCATGACCTGTCATAAAAATAAATTGCAATCATAACCAATGTATAAATTGAGAATTTCAAATAAACTGAATAAAAATATTGACGTGTTGGTTTAATATTACTTTTTTCACCACCTGCATAATGTGCTTTTAATCTTTGAATTTGAATATAAAATTCAATCATTAAATAAATGAATGCAATTATAAATGAACCACGATAAAAATGAACCAATAATAAATCTTCCAATGGTATTGTCAAAAGAAATACATTTACTGCCATAAAAAATATATAAAAACTGTATATAATAATCCATTGATTTGGTACTTTATATTCAAATGCTAAAGGTGCTGTTAAATCTGAATCTACTGATGAAACTGTTGATCCAATTGGACTACTACCACCACTACTATTACCATTCATTCCAGCTATATTATTACCACTACCATTTCTTGAAATACTACCACTACCTTCATTCAACATTGACAAGTTATTAATATTTATACCACCATTTGATCCATTCAATGTTGGTGACGAACTTGTACTTGAATTTAATGAATTCACTCCAATTTCAATTAAATTATTATTTAAACCTGCATTACCACTACCACTACCACTATTATTCAAACTACTTCCATTACTAATACCAATTAAAGTATTATTTAAATTTGTTGAAATTGTATCTAATGGAATACCTTGGTGTTGATTTGTTAAAATTGGTGTATTTAATAAACTATTTGATAATGAAGAGGAAGGTGATGAAGAAGGAGAGGAGGATGAGGATGAGGATGAGAGGATGTTTGAATAATTATATTCAATTTTAATTGCAGCAGGAGCATAATGCATTACTAATGTTGTTAATAATGAAGCAACAAACATATGAATTGATTCATTATTATCATGCCAATATAATACCCAAAATCCTGAAAATAAACCAGTTATACCAGTAATAATTAAATATGGTATGAAAACATGTGCGAAATTTTGACGAAATTGAATTTGTAAATTTTTAAAACTACCATATTGTTTAGCCAATAATGAAGCACCCAATAAAAATATTATAATTGGAAACATTACAACCTCAGTTGTAGGGAACCTTTTTAAATTTAAAAATGGTATTTTCAATGCATTTATGTAATTTGTAAACAACTCTATTGAATGTTGAATATCAGTACTTTTCAATTGAACAGCTTCATTATAATCAGATGTTTTTAATTTGTAATTCCAACGTTTACCAAATCTATTTAATTGATTAGCATTCAATTCCAATGTGTAGTATATCATTTCGGGGTCTGTATGAGTTGGAGCGATTTTACCAATATTTTCAGCAGGTAATGATACACCAGCACCTGCAAAATGTTGCCAAATTGTTGAACATACATCAACTTGATCAATGAATTTATCTTGTTTATCTGATGGTAATGGTGTTAATGATGGATTATAAATTACCATGAATGCTTCATTTCCATCATTATTTTTACCATGTGCTGCTGTTTCAGATTCAAGCTTACCACCATGATCACTTATAATGACTAATAGGTATTCGGGGTTTTCGTCAATCCATTGTTTAACATATTTCATATTACCAATCCATTCTGTAATGATATCCAATGTTACTTCATCAAGCTTGTTGCCAGTATGATGATTTCTTTCATCAACGATATCACCAGAAAAGAAAATACTTTTCCCATTTTGTTTTTGTAAATCTAAAAAGTTATTTGTACATTTATCAATTGGTAAATTTGGTGTTGGTACTACTTGTGACTCTTCATCTGGACATACGAATAATGTTTCATACAATTTTGAACCTTGATGTAAATATTCAATGTGTACATCTGATTTATTGAAATATTCACCTTTTTCCAATACGTCATATGCAGGCATACGTGTACCATAGTATCCCATTGGAATTGAGTTTGAAGTTAATTGATGAATGATATTATCAGATGTTATTGGATTACCAACGAAATTAGTTGGTGGTGATCCTGTTACATATGATGTAAATACTGCGTATGATGCTGGGAATCCTTCATTTTGAATTCTAAATGTATTTGAATTTGATTTAAACATGTCTACCAGTGGGTCAGATAAATCTCTTGCTAATCCATCATTATAAAAGAATAGTACTCTGTTGAATGAATAACCAATTTTTGAACAATCTCCATTCATTGGTTGTGTTGTACCATTAATGAATTTACATTCATTATTACTAAATTCTTGAATGGTTGTTTTGTTATCCAACATTTGAAATTTCATTACCGCTTGATTAATTAAATATGTAAGAAACAATACTTGTAAAAATACTATAAATTGTCTAATAAAATATGATTTCCAAAATAATCTCCATTTCTTTTTAATATAAATAATTTGTTTATTTATAATTTTAAAAATAACCATTTTTATTATATAAACAATGTTGTTTCTGTTTCAGTATAATATATACATATATAAAATTATTTATTATTTACTATATATTATTTTTATGGTATGTGTGGTTGTGTGTTTGTTTTATATATAGTAATAAATAATAATAAATGTGGTGTTTTGATAAAAAATTATAAATAATAAAAAAAATCAAAAATTCAAACCGATAAAAAAAAAAATAATAAATTAAAATTAAATTCTAAAAAGCTAAAGCAAAAAAATCTATAAAAAACGATTTTCAATTGTTTTAGTTAAAACGTCGTCAAAAAAAACACAACAATTGAAACACACCACTAATTTAATAATTATTTGATAATAGAATGTATAAATATATTTATAGAATGTAAATAAATAAATTTAGTTGTATTGTATGAAATTCAATTATTCGATATCTAATTATTTTTTTTATTTTTTTTTATTTTTTTTTATTTTTTTTATTTTTTTAAAATTTAAAAATTTAATTTATTTTATTTTCGTACACATACAACCCGTTGTCATATTAAATAAAAATAGTAACAATAAAATAATAATATACAATATACAAATAAAAAATGAATGTTAATAGTAATAATGATAATAATGATAATGAAAATAATTTAAAATTAATAACTACAAATAGTTTAGTTATAAATAATAGTAAATTAAATGTTAGTAATAATAATATATTTGAAGATATTTCAATTAATAATTTATCATCATCATCATCGAAAACAAATTCATTATTACAAAGTTCATCCTATTTAAAGAAACGTGGAAATATATTTATAATTTATACTGGCGGTACTCTTGGTATGAAAAGAGATCCAGTATCTGGTACATTAAGACCTGAACCTCATTATTTAGCACAACAATTACAAGGATTACCAGAAATGAAATCATTGGATATGCCAACTTATACAATTACTGAAGTAAGTAGTTTATTTATGTTAGTATTATATATCGCACAACATGTTGTGTTACTTATATACTAATATATATCTAAAAACCTTGCAGTTTGATCCACCAATTGATTCATCAGATATGGAACATGCAGATTGGATTAAAATTTGTCATTTAATTGAAAAGAATTATTATGATTATGATGGATTTGTAATTTTACATGGTACAGATACAATGGCATATACAGCATCAGCGTTGGCATTTATGTTGGAAAATTTAGCAAAACCAGTTATATTGACAGGTTCACAAATTCCATTTGCAGAATTGATTAACGATGCAAGAAGAAATCTATTGACCGCAATTATTTTCGCAGGTAAAGTGGATTTACCAGAAGTTTGTATATTTTTTAATAATAATTTATTACGTGGTTGCAGAAGTCGTAAAGTGGATTCCTGGAGTTTAGACGCTTTTGAATCACCAAATTGTGCACCATTGGCAACACTGGGTATGGAAATAAATGTAAATTTCGAATTGGTATTAAATCAACCAAAAGGTAGATTCAGAGTACACGAAATTATAAATAAAAATATAGCGGTATTACATTTGGTACCTGGTTTTTCAGATGATGCATTTACAAATCTATTACGTGAACCATTGGAAGGTTTAATTTTACAATCTTATGGTAGTGGTAATGCACCAGCAAAGAAGAATCGTTTCCTCGAAGCAATTACATTGGCTGTTACTCGTGGTGTAATTGTAGTTGTTACATCTCAATGTTTACGTGGTTCTGTCAATTTAAAACAATATGCAACTGGTAAAAGTTTATTGGATGCAGGTGCAATCAGTGGTTATGATATGACAGTTGAAACAGCAGCTACAAAATTAGGTTGGTTATTAGGTTTAGGTATTCCAAAAGAACAAGTTAAATTATTAATGGAGACTAATCTTCGTGGTGAATTAACTAGATCAAATAAAAAATCAGTTTAACAATGTATCATACATTTATAACATATATAACAACAGATGATATCATCAAGATTTATACAAATCTAGATTTGCTGACATCATTTTGTTTATTTTAATTTTTGTATCTATTAATAGTATTAGGTAGTTGTATGTAACTAACTAATTTACACAAAACTTTAAAAGTGATTTGTTGGTGTATTTTTCATAATTTATTTTTTACTCAACAACACACAAACACATTTACACAAACAAAAAAAATATAAACACACACAATTGCACACATTCAATAATAACAAAAAATTATTATTTTATTATTTAACATCAACACACCCACCACCAACTAAACTGATAATAATGATCATGATTATTTTTTGGTAATTTTGTACAGAGAAAATAATGAGCTCCAACGTCATTAATTTATCGATATCGTGTTTTTACATAAATAGAGACACTAATAGCTGAAAAAAGGCTTTTGGAAACCCATTTAATCGTTGAATAAATATATTATAATCTGAGAATTAAAATATGAAAAAAAAAGTATAAATTGAAATTTGAATTTTAAAAATAATTTCAATCAAAACAAATAAATAAATAAACAAACAATTAAATATTATTACCGATATACAAAAAAATAAATTTTATAACAATAAAATAAAAATAAATAAATCTAAAAATGATCCACGAATTATTATATAAAAACAATACAAGTCTTATTCAAAGTACAAGTAAAACATCTTCTGGTTCAAAAATTTTATTTACTCCAGAACATACTCCTTCAACTGTTAATGCTGGTGGTCTTAGTTCCCAAAGTGGCTATAAATTTGGATTCTATAGTTTAAAATAAATAATCTATTATCAAATTACCCGATATTTAAACAATACGATATTTAAATAAACCGATATTTAAATAAACAAATATTTAATTTATAAATTCATACAATCATTATTTTTATTTTATTAAAATTATTATTTATTTTTTATTTTTATTTTATTTTTGAATTTATAAATTACGTCAATGGTATGAACCACTACTTTAAAAAATATTAAATTTATATCATACAGCTAACACTCATCTAGATTTGCTGACATCATTTTATATCTATATTAGTAAATAACCAATCTTAAGAAAAAATGGTTGCTATTTGGTTATATTTTTTTACCTAACAGATATTCGCAAATAAAATTGTGAACACACACATTATTGCACATTCAACAATAATATTATTTTTTTAAATCAACACCCCACCTACATATACATATAAAATGATAATGATGAAAATGATTATTATGATTGTTTTAATTCATTATTTTGTTAATATGTACAGAGAAAAATAATGAGCTCCTAAGTCATTAATATATCGATGTCATGTTTTTACATAAATAGAGACACTGAAAAAAGTCTTTTTATAATCCATTTAACTTCGTTGAATATATATAATCTTTTAAAACATATAATGAAAAAAAATGAAAAAATTGAAATTAAAAAAAAAAATATTTAATAAACGATTTTTAATTACAAATTCACATTATCATGTATTTTATTGTATTAAAATTATAAAAATTATTATTGAGTTCACAAATTAGAAATAAAATTTAAAGTGAATGTAATGATCATTTATTTAACTTGAGATCAAGATTTGTTGACATCAGTTATAAAAGTTTATTTGTATCCATTAATAGTGATAACCAATCCACTCATATAATCTCTAATAATGATTGTTGTAAGGTAAAAAATAAAATATGAAAAATACACCAACACACATTAACACAAATAAAAAAAATATACAACACACACAATTGCACTTTTTAAATTTTATTTAACATCAAAACACCCCCACTATCTACATATAAACCCATTGATTTATCATTATAATTATTTTTTATTATATGTTCATTATTTTGTTAATCTAACACAGAGAAAATATATAATCATATTTGAAAAAAAACAAAAAATATACAATGATAACGATTGGATTGTACAAATTTTAAAGATCATACTGTTAATTATAGTACAACATCAACAACAATATGCACTCAATATAAATAATGAGTACCAACGTCATTTCCTTATATAATAGGTTTTTACATTAATAGGGCAATAATAGCTGAAAAAAGGCTTTTATAAACCCATTTAATCTTTGAATAATTAATCTGAGAATTAAAATTATATAATGAAATAAAAATGTATAAAAAGAAATTTAAAATTTTTAAAAATAATCATTCAAACAACAAATAATTAAACAAATAAACAAACAAATAAAAATAAAAAACCAATAAATCTAAAAATGTTCGAATTATTATTTAAAAACAACACAAATTCTACTCAAATTACAAATAAAGTATCTTCTGGTACAAATGTTAACCTTAATCCAGTATACACTCCTTCAACTGGTAATAGTGGTAGTTCCCAATCTGATTACAATCCATTTGGATTCATTAATTCAAAATAAATAATATATTATCAAATAATCCGATATTTAATAATCCGATATCCAACGGCCCGATATTTAATTAAACCAATATAATAAACCGATATTTAATAAACTGATATTTAATTTACAAATCTACATGTATTTTATTAAAATTAATTTTTATATTTTCAAGAATGGGTGATGTGTTCCTGAACTAGTAATGATATTGTTGCTGTGGTTGCTAACGTAACAAACTATCAATTGTTATTTACACACATAATTAAAATCATATAATGATTGGTGTGTATTTGTGAGTGTGTTGACGAGAAATGAAAGTAATTTTTTCAAATTTTTTTTTTTTTCAAAGCAACCGTCACTGTGTATTTAATCTAGATTTGCTGCATCATTTTTAATTATTTGTAGATACCTATTAATAGTAAATAACTAATGCACATATAATCTTAAAATTGATTGTTTGTAAAAATAAAAACACAAAAATAATAAATTTCACAAACACACAAACACACAGCCACTATAACCAGTTGTAGGAGTGAATACTGGTGTTAATACAACTTTTGTACCAGAAGTTTGTTTATTAACATTTATTGTTCTTTTAGTAGCATTTGAGATATTGTTAAAAAAAAATTCTTGTAACATTTTAATTGTTTTTTTAATAAATTTATACATTTTATTTCAATATTTATTTTTTTTATTTTCAATGAGATAATAAATTATTCAACGAACTAGTATTGAAATAAATAGTTTAAAAGACTCTTTTTCAGCGATGCGTCACGTTCCTGTATATTAAAAAACTATATAATGCATATATTAATGACGTTTAAACTCATTTAAATTCAGTGTATATTATCATTGGTATGATTTTGTACTACACAAACAATAAAAATTCATTATATATGATCATAAAAATGTGTGCAAGTTAAATAAATAATATAGTCATTATATTAATCTTTATACTTAATCTTTATTATTATTATTAATAAAGATTAATATGTGCAGTAGTGGTTCAAAATCTGATTACAACCAATTTGGGCACATTAATAATTTTATACAAAATAAATAAACAAACAAAAAAAAATAAATTCTTTTTACATATATAAAAATGTAAAAATAGAAATTATATATAATTATATAAAAGAAAGTTAATATTTTTTTGTATAGCAGATCCTAGGACATTTTTAAACACTTCACAATTACAGGAAAAAAACAATTATAACTGAAATTCACACCAAAATAATTTTTTTTTTAAAAATTGTGATTTCAAAGAAACAATGAAAAAAAAATGGCTATAAATTTTTGATCCAGGATATTTTTTTTTTTTAATTATAAAAAAATTATTATAACCGTTCTTTTTTGTTTTAAAACATAAATACATTTATACATACACATCATGTCGACTACTACAACAAATAGTGAACCAATTGTTGATATTTCAGCAACAACTGAAACTTCAAATGATACCACCGCTTCCACTACAACCACTGCTGCCACTACAACCACTACAACAGATGCAACTGCCACCACTTCAACTTCAACTTCAACTTCAACATCAACATCAACTGGGACAACTGCTAAAACAAGTTCACCACCAAATAATAAAAGAAAAGAGGTAGAAACACCAAAATATATTGAAACTAGAATTAGAAAGAAAGCAAGAGAGGCATTAGACCTTATCTCAAACACAAAACAACGTCAAGCAAGTGTATTCAATTTATTAGGTTCTGATTATACTGGACCAAGTGAACAACAATTAGAAATGATCTTTAGATTATTCTCACGTAATGGTAAAACAATTAGTGCCGAAGAATTAAAAGGTAAAGTTTGTTATTTATTTATATATATATCACATGACCACATGAATAAAATATTAATATATATTCTATAACATTCTTACAGGTGTAATTAGAAGTATGGGTAAAAGACCATTAACCAAAAGAATTGATAAAATTTTAATGGAATGTAGTGGTGATGGAGAAACTATTACAATGGATGAATTTGTAAGATACATGCAAAAAAAAGCAATTGAAAAAGCAAAATTACTTGGTTTATTAGATTCAGATGAAGAAGAAGAAGAACCAGAACAAGGTGGTGATACTGATGAAGAAGATAATAGTACTCCAAAAAAGAAAGCTGCAACTGCAAAACCAAAAACTTCAAAAAAGAAACAAGCTGCAAAGAAAACAACTACCACTTCAACTGCTGCTACTACATCAATTCCAACTAAAGCAGTAACTAAACAACCATCATTCTTCCAACCATTAAAAAGAGGTGCTAGTATTGTTCAATATTATACTGAAAATGCAGGTGTACATACAATGAATAATGTTGAATTGGATAAATTTAACAATCCATTGGCAATAGAGTATGATCTTGGTATTGAAGGTGCATTCTCTGATTTCACTTTGTTAATTGGTAAATTTTATTCTACTAATTTAGAGTGTATCAATGAATTGAAATCCAAAGGTTTCAAAATTATTGAAGCAACCACTCAAAAGCAATTTATTACATTGTTACCAAGTTCAAATGTTGCATTTATCATTTCAAGTTCATCACCTGATAACAGTACAACTGAAAAAGAATTTACAGATGCAGTTGAACAATATCATAAAGTTGGTAAAGGTTTATTCATCTGGAATGATAATACTCCATGGACATGTCAAGGTAATTGGGTAACTGCTAGATTATTCAATGGATTAGTTGCACAAGGTAATGAACCTGGTACAAAAACATTAACATTGGGTAAAAGTGGTAGTGAAGTCAACCATTTTGGATCACATTTAATTACAAGTGGTATCGTTAATCTTTATGAAGGTGTTACCATTTCATCTTATCCAAGGCAATTACCAACCGATAAACTTGATGTATTAGCTACTTCATCTGGTGGTAATTCAATTATGTTGGTAACAAACAATGAGAAAATGGATGAAAATTGTGGTCGTGTTGTAATTGATTGTGGTTTCACTAAATTATTCTCTGAATATTTATCTGCTGGTACTTCAAGATACATTAAAAATGCTTCAGTTTGGTTATTATCATTGGATCATCGTTTCAAATTAGGTGTTGATACAACAAGTGAAATTGCTAAACCAGTTGAAGAACCAGTATGGCAATTCCAACATAATAATTGGATTGATTATGATCGTGATGCAAGTAAAATCGTTGAAGAAACTTATCAAGAATGGTTAACTAATCCATATGTTGATGTTCGTTCAGTTAAATCGGGAACTTGGGCGTACAACATCGATTTCAAGCAATTAACACAAACAAACATCCAACATAGCGATCATCGTTCGCGTCCTATCAGAAGAATATTAAAAAATATCATTGTTCCAACTCAAGCATAAAATAAAATAAAATAAAATTAATCAACTTTTTTAAAAAATATAAACCAACGACGTGAACACTTGCCGTGTTAATTGCTTGAAATCGATCTGATATATTTCACATTTTTTTTTTTTAAAAAAAAGGGTACCCTAATTGATTATTGTAAATTTTGATACACCAGTATCATTTTTGACAATTTATTTTATAAATTTTCTAATGCATTTCTAAAAAATTCTACAATATATAACATGAAAGCAGCGGGAGGAATTGATCTGGATAAATTTGGACCGATACCACGGTAGAAACCTTTAATACCTTCAGATTTGTAAATACCATTGATTGCTTGAGACATTGATTTATATTGACAAGTTTCAGATTGAAGAGTTGAACGAATTAATAGATATGGATAAGTTAAACAACCAGCGATTAATCTAGCAGTACCACCAGCAACCAAATAATTTGCGACTGATAATTGAGGGCTACCACCTTGTTGAAGAGATGCCAATCTCATTTGAGTTAATAAATATTCATATGATACAAATTGAAATAAACCTTCGGAAACACCAATAAATGATATACCAACACCTTTCCAAAATCCACCTATACCTTCATTTTGTAATATTGATTTAAATGCATGTATTATACCATTATACTTTTTAGTTGTAGCTAGCCTTATTTTCAATACCCAAAATGGATTAACAATTGCAGTTGTAATGATACCAGCTGTTATAGCAGATGCTGAATGTGATACCCAAGCAGGTCCTTCATATACATTACCATTACTATCAGGTGAATTCATCCAATGATTTGTAGCTCTATAAATTGAAAAATAAACACCCCAATTAACTGCATTACCCAGTATAGTTGGTGATATACCTTGATATAATCCTCTGATTCCATCTGTTTTGATTATATTCTTTGCCATTGATATTGGACTAATTGTATTACCTATTGTTGATGTTGTTGTACCACCTCCACCATTTAATTTCTTACCAGCATTTGATATTAAATTTGTACCACTACTTGTCATTACTTGTAATTTAGCTTCAATACATTCCAATGGATAAAATAGTATACAAGATGATACACCAGCCAATGTACCTGCTATTAATTCTATTCCTAAATTAAATTTACCTTTACTTTTTTCTTCATCTTCAAGTATTGCAGGTGTTTCTATATATTCTTCACCATTTACCATATTAAATTTATTATTTATTATACCTTTAATTAGAATTGTTTTATTAGTATTATATAATTTAATCCTTACCAAAACCTGTTGTTATTATTTTTATTATTCATTATTCATTATTATAATTGTTTTATTATTTATTGTTTTATTATTTAAATTAAGTATTTACCAAAAATAAAAATTAAAAAAAAGTTTATTAAAATAGTAAAAAATATCTTGAGGGAGAGAAACATGTTTTTTTTTTCTTTATAAATTTCAATATACGAAATACTCTATAGTATCAATTGACATATATACATTTATACACTAAAAAATAATATGTATATTTGTAAAAACTAGTTTATATGTAAAATTATTTAAAAAGGTATTTTTTTTATTTCGTCATTCTTAATCAAGGGGGTGTGAAAATAATATTAAAAAAATATTTAAAAATAAAAAAACACACAAATATTATTGTAATTTAATTTTATTTTTTTATTTTTCAGGTGCTGTTCACATTACAATAAATTTGTTTTCAGAAAAAAAAAACAAAAACAAAAAACAACACACGCGACCTAAAAATATATATATATAAACCTAGAAGTTTTATTTATTTATTTGTTTTTTATTTATTTAATGAAATAAAGGCTGACAAATTTCTTCATTATGATGGTGTTTACAACATTTTGTACGAATAAAGTAAACAACTAAATCAATTAATGCAATACCAATATGTGTAAGCTTTGAACAGGAGTTGAGTTTATCAGATGTGCAAGTACCATCAACTAATATATTTTTATAACCAGAGTGACAATTACATGTATATTCATTGGAATGAGAGGAAGATGATACCTTTTCATAAATACAATACCAAGGTACAGCAGAATATTTAGCATAACCTTTAATGCAACTTTTAATTGATTGTTGGGTTTTATTATTAACTTCTTGAAAAGATGGTGATATAATATAACTAGTAATTACAGTATTATGTGAAAAACAAGTAATGTATTGAAAGTATGAACCTTTAAAAACATCAATTTTCTTTGGTTTATCATTTTCTTTAAAGGTTGCATCTACACCACATGAACCAACTTGAATAACTTCAACTGTACTATTTTATCGGAACTATTATGACATGGTGAAACACTATCATTACCAATTACAAGATAATTACGTCCATTAATATCTTTACCACACTGTACTATAATAGAAACCAATATTAATATTATAAAATTAAAAATAAATTTATATATTTGCATCTACATCACTTACATAACCAGTTGATATGTTATTACCTTTATGACATCCACCTTCTGTTGGGCATTCAGTATTATTACCACTTGATGATGAAGTTACTATAGTTGATTGTTTGAGTTCGTTTCTTTTTTTTAAAATTGAATGGATCAGCATGATATTTGGAATTCTTCTTTTGAGTTCTTTTTATTTTCAAAAGTGAATTTGTTTGGAAATTTAATTAATGTTGTTTTTAAATAATGCTTTAGATGAGGAAATGTGAAACGCATGTCTTTGAAAACATAACCAACAAATGGATTTACCAAACCTTTAAATGCTTTAAATGCTTCACTTGTATCAATATCCCATATAAATTTAATTGACATATTAGAATCTCTGATTTTAGTTAATAATGTATTGGTGTTTTCACTTGAAAAATTAATTTAAGGTTTTTCGTCAACTTCATTACCACTTTCTAATAATGAACGCCAATCAAAATTATTATTATTTTGAGTTGCTGTATTATCAGGTTCATAATTTTCATTGTTTTCTTCTTCTTCTACTTCATTTAAATTGTAACCAATATTACCAACTAGGAGTATAATACTCCCACTTTTTAAACGTTTATTCTGTGTTTGTTCTTCAAAATCTTTAGGTTGTTGTGATGGTAAATCTTCATATAGTTCAGATTGTGATCTTTTTCTTGGAACAATATTTGGTTGAAATGTTTTCTTTGTCTGTGATTGTTTAGGTTTAAATAATAATGAATGGGGTGGTGTTGATGCAGTTTTTTAATATTTGCAATGGTAGGTGGGGTTGGTGTAGTTTTTTTAGTTTTTGTTGTATGAGGTGGTGCTGATGGTGCAGTTTTTCTATTATTTGCAATAGTAGGTGGTGCAGTTTTTTACTATTTGTAATAGTAGGGGTAGTGCTGATGTTTTTTTACTATTTGCAATAGTAGGTTGTGTTGCTGCTGTTTTTTTAATTTTGGCTGTCGAAGTTACCATTTTGACCCAACTCGCTAAATAGTGGTATAGCTGGGCCATTTGTAATATTGAAATACTGTGAATAAAGGATTCTATAGATTTGTACATAATCTTTTGTAATAAATTTTAGATATTTTTATGTAATATTAATAATGGTGGACGGATGCTGAATGATCCCTTTTCCATCCCCTTTTACATTTATTTTGTTTAAACTTTAATTTAATTGTGAAATAGAATCTTCCCCAAGATTCCCTATGGTCTAAAACGTTCTAGAGGACCTTTTAATTAATGTTAATATTTCGTGCTATACAATATACTTGAATTTTACATAAATAATAACCGATATCTGTACTAATTTCTGCGTGTCATCTTTAGAAATTTGAAATATTTTCCAAAAGGATTTTCTGAAAAATAAAATTAATTTTATGAGTAACTGCTATTTTGACTTAATGAATTCCATTTATGAATTCATTACACCATCCACTGGATGATACCTTCCAAGTTGATATAACATCATATTTAATTGAGTAAGTTCTTTAAAATTCTTTGTTTAATAATCAAATTTGATTAATTCTGATTTTGATTGCTTTACCCATTTGAATTGAATTGAGCAAACTTCTGAATTTATCTATCTCAGTTTTATGTTTGATCATTATACTACCTAACCAACTGTTCTTGATATCAATACTAAATATTCAACCCTGTCGATACCCTTATTATTGATTTTGAACGTTCTTTTCTTAATGATTTTAAATAAATCACCGATTCTTTTACCCATGAGTTCATATCTTCAACTTCCTTAATTGTTAGACTTGAATTGATACTATTATTTGATAATATACCAATATACGATCTATTGTCTAATGTACTGAAATAGCTATTCATTTCTCTGCATAATGTTTCATATCTAGATAACTTTCTAATTACACTAGTGTTTATGAATATTATTATTATTGTCCATTATTATATATTAAGATTTAATAATGAAATAAAAAATGATATTACTAAAAGATGTTGGGGTTATAATAGGTGTTTATTGATAATTTTATAATAATACAATAAAAATGTGGATAATAAATAAAATATATTATAATTAAGATAATGAAATGAATATAATAAATATCTAGATGATAAATGATTTGATGAAATATAATATAATATATTCTGGTCTTAAAATTATATATAACTTAATTTTAATTTCTTTTTATATTGAGAAAAAGTCGGTTGATAATTATTTCTCAAACCTTTTTCCATGGTTTAATAAAATATCT
>JABXES010007527.1:0-18282 GCA_013375695.1 Dictyostelium brefeldianum | reverse complement strand
TTTTTTTATTTTATTTTTAAAAAATTTTTTTTTTTTTTTTTTTAAAATTTTTTTAAAAAAAAAAAAATTTATTTTTTTTTTTTTTTTTTTTTTTTTTTTTTTTTTTTTTTTTTATGAAACTATATATGTTAAAGTGAAAGCTGATTTGTTGTTGTTGTTGCTGATTATTATTTCTATTCTTTTGAAGATAAAAATGAATTATCATTTCCATCATCGTGATGACCACAATTTATAAATTCTTTTAATCGAGTTTTTAATGATAAAAGTTCGTCATCTTCCAATTCTTCTTCTTTTTCTTCTTTTAATTCTTCATCAACTTTTTCTTCTTTAAAAATAGTTGATGTTGTTGACGATGGTGTATTATTTGATGTAGTTGTTGCAGTTGTTGATGATGATGTTGTTGTTGATGAATTTTGTTGTTGTTGAATAGGTAATTGTTGATGTTGATCAAATTTACCTTTATATATTAAAGATGAAATTAATTGTCTTGTTGGTGATTTTCTATTATTTATTTTTAATTGTTGTAAATGTGATTGTTGTTGTAATATTTGTTGCAATCTAAATCTTTTAATAAATTGAATCATACCAATTGATTTTTGAGGTGAAGGACAAGATAAAAGTGCAAGTTGAAATTGATTTTGTTGTTCAATAGAATCGAAATGATGATATATACCACCACTAATATCAATTGCACCACTACCATCTGATTGATTATCCTGTTGTTGAGCCAATTGATAATTTGAATTATTAATTAATTTAGATTGAATTAATTGTTACAAATCATGATCATCTTTTAATGATTGAGCAATTTCTGAACTCATGCTTAATGATAATGCAGATGATTTTCTGTATGTAAAAAATGGAATTTTCAAATTGTTAAATGGATCTCTATTATTTTGACCACAATTACCACCAAATTGATTACCTAAACCATAACCACCATTACCATCAGTGTCATCAATATCCCAAGTTGAACTATCATTATTTACAGCATCTTCAAAGTATGAAGTATCAATATCAGATTCAACTTTTGGAACAAATGGTGGTTTAATTTTATTATCAACAATTGAATCCCATTGATCTTTATGATTATTACTTGAATTATTTAAAAAGAAAGGATGATTTTTAAAGTCTGAAATACCCTTTACACCCAAACGATTTGGTTGATCAGTCAACATATTTTTCAATAAATCTGCTGCTTCCTCTGACAATTCTTGTGTGAATAATGGCCAATCCAAAGTTTCTTTCCAACGAATTATATTAATGAAAACATCGTTTGGAGTATCTGCACAAAATGGATTGAATCCACAAAGCATTTCAACAAATACACAACCTAAACTCCAATAATCACAAGTCATATCGTAACCTTGATCATTGACGATTTCCGGTGCCATATATTCTGGTGAACCAACTGCAGAATGAGCAGTTGGTCTACGATATGCAGTTACAACATTACCATTTGATCCATTCAAATAAGCAGATGCAGCTTTCATTGTATTACTTGTAAAATTTGTATTTAAACAACTCTTTCTCAATTCATTCATTGTTGCCTTGTTCCAACCATTTCTTTTTTCAATACCTTCTTTTGACAATCCAAAATCAATCAACTTTATATGACCAAATTTATCCAATACAAAATTTGATGGTTTAATATCCCTATGAACAATTGTCATTTCATGAAGTGAATGAATTGCTTCAATCATTTCAACCATGTAAAATCTAGCTTCATCCTCTGACAATGTACCAAGATTATTCAGTAGTGCACGAAAATCACCACCACAATGATACTCCATTGCCAAGTAAAGATACGATGAATCTTGAAATGAATATAACAGCTTGGTAATCCATTTATTATCTGCCAACATTACACTCTTTTCTTGTGATACTTGTGATCGCTGATTTGCCCATTCAAACGATTGTTTTTTCAATCTTTTCAATGTAACAATATCACCAGAATCTTTCTTTTGTGCTAAAAATACTTGACCAAATCCACCTTTACCAATTTGAGTTAGAATTTTAAATTCTTTTAATTTCATACCTGCTCGTTTATTCCTTAGGAAATTTGATTCTTTTTCATATTGTTTTTTCATCCATTGTTCTGCACCTTGTCTATCCATTTTAGATTCCATCGTAAAATCTTCAATTGCCTTAACTCTTCGATTTCTTTGATGTATATATTTAAATAATTCTTGATAATAATGATTAAAATAATTATCTAAAATTTTACATCTTTCTTCTTGATCACTTGTTAAATTTGTTCTAATATTTGGATTTGATGAATTATTATTACTATTATTATTATTGGATTGATTGTTATTGTTATTACCAATACCACTACTATTAAAATACATATTATTTTCAGGATAATTTATTGCTTGTTCTAAAAATTTACAATAATTTTCTTTACTACTTTCTTTTGATGATTCTTTTGATTCTTTTGATTCTTTTGAATCTTTTAAATCTTTGGTTGATGTTGATGATGTTGTTGATGGAGTTGGCGAAGATGATTGTGATGATGATGAAGATGATTTTCTACTACCCATTGGTGAATCTGGTGGTGATTCTTTAACTGATTGTAAATATGATTTCTCTGAATGTGTTATAAATGATCCATTTAAATTATTACCTGTACTATTACCACTGCCTCTATCACCACTATTTGATAAATTTGATGATGCTGTTGTTGTTGCTGAATAAATTGATGAAGTTATTGATGCTGAAAATTGATTATTATTATTACATGATGTGGTTGATTCTAAATTATTATTATATGAAATTGGATCACTAATTAATTCAGTATTATTCATTAATATATTATTTGAACTACTAAAACTTGAAGGTGATCTTGGAGGTATTGCAGGTGGAGGTCCATTACGTCTATTTGAGGAAGGTGATGAAGGTGGTCCCATCACTCTAATATTACTACTATTTGATTCTAATGTAAATCCATCCATTAATCCTGATGATGGTGATGAAGGTGATGAAGGTGAAGATGGTGTTGAATGATGACCACCATCAATTATATTTTTATTTGGTGATACTTTTTGTTGTTGTTGTGATTGTGTTTGCTGTAATGCAGCAACAGCAGCTTGAGCTTGTGCTTGTTGTTGTTGTGATAATATATGATGTAACATTTGTTGTTGTTGTGCTTGTTGTTGTTGTAATTTTTGTTGTTGTGATGAAATTGAAGTCGGTGTTGATACAGAAGAATTATTACCAGCAGGACTACCATTACCACTACTATTATTATTACTGTTACTGTTTGTTGAAAATGTAGATAAATTATTTCTTTGTTGTAATTGTAATATTTGTTGTTGTTGATTATGTAATAATTGTTTCATTTTTAAATCATCCATATCCAAATCTTCAAAAACTACAAATTTCTTACAACGTTGTTGAGTTAAAATATAATCATGATCAATTAATTTACCCTCTGAATCACCCAATCTTAAATCTTTAACATCTCTATTTGTTTTTACTGATATATATTTTAAAATGTCAAAACATGTTGTCGTTGAATTTAATCCAATTGTAAAATATGTTTTCCATTGAATTGATAACATCCCTAAATTTTCAATCGGTAATAATGTTGATGAATTTGAATCTCCAACATAATCAACTTGTTGTGCTAATAAAAAAAATTTTGCCAGTGATTTCTAGTGATAAAAAAAAATGGGAATAAAAAATAGTGAGTAATTTTGTGGTGATAATAATAGATTGTAGCGATATTAATTTTACATACAGTTGGTTCAGTTGAAGATACGAGGGTAGATTGTGAATTTGATCTACTTGATAATTGTGGTGAATTATTACCACTACTTTGATTACTATTATTCATTGTATTAATTAATTGTGGTGATGATAATATTGGTGTTGTTGTTATTTCGGTTGGTGTTGTTGGTTGTGAAGTTGTTGATGTTGCTGAAGTTGTAGATGAAGAGGAATGATTTAAATCTGTTAAAACATTAAATAAATCTTCAATTCCTTGCCTTACAAATAAACTTTTTTTCTTTAGACTATGAATTGGTGATGAATGTTTTGATCTAATACTGCCACTGTTACTACTACTGTTGCTGTTGATTTCTTTATTATTAATGCTGTTGCTGTTGTTGCCTTCTTTGATATTGTTACAATTATTTAATTCTATATGACTACTACTGCTACTTCTATTTAAATTTTCTTTACTGCTCATAAATTATTGTATATATTATGTTTTGTATCTATTTTTGTGCAGGTGTTGAAAGAAAGAATAAATTTAATTTTATTTTAATAAAATAAAAAAATAAAAATAAAATGTGGAGTGTGACTGTGTATGTGTGGTGCGTGATATATCTATTATTACAATTTATTTAATTATCCCCTTGAAAATTTATTAATTAACAAAAGTTTTATTTATTATTATTATTACTATTATAAGACCAACCCCCACAAAAAAGAAGAATAAATTTTATTTGATTGTGAGTGCGAAAAAGATTGGTTGCGTGTGTTTATTTTCCGATAGTAAAATTGGTTTTTTTTTTTTTTTTTAAAAAAAAAAAAAAAAATAAAAAAAAATAAAAAATTTTTTTAAAAAAAAAAAATTTAAAAATTTTTTTTTTTTTTTTTTTTTTCCAACTTGTTTGGATTTAAATCTTATCAAGAATATTGCTTAAGCCATATGAATTATTTTATGTGTGGTTGTGTGGTGTTTATTTTAATATAACTATTATATATATTGGTATTTGAATAAAGTGTATTGTTTTGTATGTGTGTTTATTTAATTTGATTAATCAAAGTAAAATTCATTTATTTTATTTTATGCGATGACACAACTGTTTAATTAATTAAATTTCGTTGTGAAAAATTATTTTATTTTTTTAATTTTTTTTTTAAATTTTTTATGAAGCCCTTTATCATTGTTATTATTATAAACAGCATTTTAAACTTTTTGATTGATTATGATATTTCAATACACGTTAATCAATCATTCTCACTCTCTAAAAAATTTCTCTTTTTTTAATTTTTTTTTTTAAATTTTTTATTTTTACTACACGCCATATTAAAATGGTGTGTTTGGTAAACGTCAGTTTATTACATTAAAAGTATTCAAATAAAAGAATGTCAAAAATTTGTACACATATTAAACATTGTAAAATATCTTACGAATCAATTGATATTCAGTTATATGATAATGCAAATAGTAGGTTATATTTTTTTAAAAGTTATAATTATACGTAATGGTATATATTTTATTAACTTTAGATGAATTAAATCTACAGTTACAATGCCAACATGTACCATTGATGAATGTTCAAATCAAGATAATGTATTAATTTGTATTACATGTGGACAAGTAATTTGTAATGATCATTTAAAACAGCATGTAGATAATGATACTCATTTCATATTGAAACCATTCAATGATAATAAAGATTCATTTTGGTGTAATCAATGTAATGATTATATGAATCAATCAGAATCATGTATGGATGATGAGGGGATTAAAAATAAATTTAAAGATATTGAAAATTTATTTACAGCAATGAAATTATTTATATATTTTGATGGGTGTGGTAGTGGTAAACATTGTGAAATTATTGATAATCAAATAAAAGAAATCATAAATAATGGTGGTAAATTGATTCAAGATGATGAAATTAATGAAAATGGTGATAATATTTCAAAATTTGTACAACTATTATTAAATGGTACTTGTAAAAATGTTATAGTATTAACAGGTGCTGGTATTAGCGTTGCAAGTGGTATGCCAGATTTTAGATCAATTGAAACTGGTTTATACAATAATGAAAATGTTGCCAAATTTAAATTACCATTTAAAGAAGCTGTATTTGATATAGACTATTTCAAATTTAATCCAGAACCATTTTACATACTTTCAAAAGACTTGTATCCGGGTAAATTCAAAACAACACCAGTTCATCATTTTATTAAACTACTTTCTGATAAAGGTATACTGTTAAGAAACTATGCTCAAAATGCTGATACATTGGAACGAATTGCCGGGATTCCATTGGATAAATTAATTGAAGCACATGGTTCATTTGCAAATTCATATTGTATGAATTGTAAAAAACATTATTCTCAAGATTACATTAAACAAATATTATATAATACAAATGAAGAGGGTGTTAGTATAGTACCACGTTGTAATGAACCACAATGTAATAACGCTGTAATTAAACCTGATATTGTATTTTTCGGTGAATCATTACCACCTTTATTTAATCAATGTTTAATTGACGATATTAATAAATGTGATGGTTTAATTGTAATTGGTACATCATTAAAAGTTGAACCAATTGCATCAATGGTTAAATTCTTTTCAAATAGAATTCCAAGATTATTAATAAATAATCAAATTGTTGGTAATGATATATTTGGTGGTTTTCAATTCAGTGGTACCAATACAAACAATTTAGATTTTAAATTAATTGGTGATTGTCAAGAGGGTGTAATTCAACTTTCAAAACTATTAAATTGGGATATATAAAAGAACAATAAGAATAAGAATTTGTTCTTTTCAAAAACATAAAAAATAAGGTTGGTGGGTCTGAAATTTAAATGACAATGATAACACATCATCATTGTTGCTGGGAAATTTAAAAAATTTAATTAATAAAAATCCTATGTCATCATTTTTGACTTTTTTTGTTAATTTGTTGTTTTTTTGGTTTTTATAATTATTTATAAATAATTTTGACTTCTTTTTTTTTTTTTTTAGTTTATTATTATTTTTGTTAAATATATATACATTACTATAAAAGTAGATACGTATAGAGAAAATGAATTTAGTTGCACCAATCACAAGTTTTTATTTTGGTATTCTATCTATATACTACTTATTCCTTTCCTTCAATGTTATCAAAGAAAGATTTAAAGCTTTGGTAGCAATTGGAGATGGAACAACTCAAACAATTAGAAGGATAATTAATGCAAGTAAAACAAATGAAATTGATCAAGTTGATCCTACAAAATATGAAAAATTGGCTGTTGCTGTTAGAATGCATGGTAATTTTGCTGAATTTGTTCCAGTAATCGGAATACTTTCATTATTATGTGAATTAAATGGTGCATCTTCCACATTTTTACACATTATTTTATCATTAGTTGTATTTGGTAGAATCGCTCATGTTTCTGGTTTAAATGGAAAATTAGCAATTGGTCTTGGAAGAAGAATTGGTGTTGGTATTACATTACTATCAATATTACTTACTTCTTTATGTTGTATTTACATTCCGCTCAAATATTATTATTTTTAAAATAAAACTTATAAACGCTCGTGTAAATTAAAATGTTCTAAAAACTTTTATTTTATTTTAAAATTTTATTTATTTTATTTGTACTGAAAGTCATTAAAAATAAGTTTGTTTTTTTCAGTGTTTATGTCACACAAATTTTCGTTTGTTATTTTTTCAAATAATAATCACTAAGTGTTTTGTAGATATTTTTGAAAAACAGTTTTTTGATTTTTTAAAAAAAAATTTTGATCAAAAAAAGCTTTTTTATTTTTTTTTATTTCATATTTTTCATATCCCAATTTATATTTATATAAATTATCGGTATATATTTTTAAACCATGCAACCAGCTCAATCAAAACCAAATTCAAAAGTTGAATTAAGATTTAAATGTCGTCATTTAAAAAATTTAGATGTACGTACATAAATAAATAATAACGATGTCAATACGTAATTTAATGACATGTGATATTAATGCAAAGATTATCTATTGTTATATAGATTATGTCAAAATCAGATCCACAAGTATTTGTATCAATGAAAAGAGGTGGAATTACTCAATTTATTGGATCAACTGAAAAGATTAATAATAATTTATCACCACAATTCAAAAAAACAATTAACGTTGATTACTATTTTGAAGAAATTCAAAATCTTACATTTACAGTTATGGATATTGATAAAGAAATTAAAATATTTGGTGATTTAGATTCAAATGATAAAATTGGTGAATTCAATACAACATTATCAAATATACTTTCAAGACCAGGTCGTACTGTAGTTGGTAGTTTATTACATCATGGTAAAGTAACTGGTGAAATTGAATGTTCTGCTGAAGAAATAAATACAACAAATCACGATATCTATTTACGTATGGAAGGTGTAAATTTAGATAAAAAAGATGTATGTATATATGTGTATTATAACTTGAAATGACTGTGTCAATTTACTAATACTACCACTACCACTACTACTTATTAGTTATTTGGTAAATCAGATCCATACTTTAAAATATTTAAAGCATCATCAACTGGTAATTTATTAGTTTATCAATCAACTGTAATTAAAAATACATTAAATCCAGCATGGCCAACACTCCATTTGAAATTGGAAGAGTTTAATAATGGAGATATGTTTAAAATGTTAACAATTGAAGTTTGGGATTTCGATTCAGTAGGTGCACATGATATGATTGGTACATGTCAAACCAATACCGATGAAATATTACGTGGAAAGAATGAACATATACTATTGAATCCAAAGAAAGCTGGTAAATCTGGTTATAAAAACAGTGGTATTTTCAAATTTTACGAAGCAAGATTAGAAAAACAACATACATTTTTAGACTTTTTAGCAGGTGGTCTTGAATTATCATTGATGATTGCAATTGATTGCACTGGATCAAATGGACATGTATCATCAACACATTCACTACATTATAATAATGTTGTTACTGGTGGTTCACAATATGCTCGTTCAATTTGTTCAGTTGGTTCAGTATTATCAGCATATGATTCTGATGGGTTTATAGATGTACTTGGATTTGGTGGTATTTACAATGGTAGTGTTTCACATTGTTTCCCATTTTCATTGAATCCTGAAGTACCTGCTGCATTGGGGGTACCAGGTGTATTAGATATGTACAATAGAAATATTCAACAAATTTCATTTTCTGGTCCAACCAATATGGCTTCGTTAATCGAACATTTCACAAATAAAGCATCGGAAGGTCAAGACCAATTTCATCAAAAGTATACAGTCGGTTTAATCATTACCGATGGTGAAATCTGTGATATTGATGAAACAATTAGACAATTGGTAATAGCTTCAACTAGACCACTTTCAATTGTCATTGTTGGTGTTGGTAGTGCTAATTTTGATAATATGAATATACTCGATGGTGATAATGGTGTATTAAAAGATTATAAAGGCAATAAAGCTGCTCGTGATATTGTACAATTTGTTCCATTCAACACATTCTCTTCAAGTATTGAATTATTAGCTCAAGAAACTCTCAAAGAAATTCCAACTCAATTATTATCTTTCATGAAGAGCACAAACATGTATCCTAACCCACCCCGTACCTATGTGCCAATCGTGTCTCCAGTTGTATTACCACCACCACCACAATAAATATCAAAATAAATAAAAAACAAAAATGTAATTACATTAATTTTAATAAAAAAGTAAGAATACATTTATATTTATTGTTTATCAAATTTAAATTTTACTATGTAACGTACACACTACAAAAAAATTAATATGACAGCTGATTGAGAATTTTTTTTTTTGAAAAATTTCGAGAAAAAAAAAATCGCTAGGTCAAGAAAAAAAATTTGTGATTTTAAAGAGTCTTTTTTCGTATCTTTTACAACCACCACAATGTCAGAGTATGTTGAATATATGGTACCATCACTCATCACCTTTCACATTTCACATTTCACATTCATATATTTAGTTATTTGATGCGATTGAGTTTAAATTTAATGAAAAAACAATGTCAAACCTATGCACCACATAACAAAACCTCATTATCACATATCAACTATCATCCATGAAACTTACATTTCATCATTATCTCTAGACAAATCAAAAAGAGAACATTCAAAAAGTTCACCTATTCAGGTATTGCTTTAGAAAGCTTATTGGACTTAAGTACCGACAAATTAGCTGAATTATTCAGATGTCGTGCTCGTAGAAAGTTAAGACGTGAAACCCCAATTAAACACGTATCTTTCTTAAAGAAATGTAGAGCCGCCAAAGCTGCCGTCACCCAAGTCGGTGAAAAACCAACTTTAGTTAAAACTCACGCACGTAACATCTTAATTGTTCCAGAAGTAAGTAAACTTTTAAGAAATATGTCTATAATAAATACTAATTTGATAAAAAAATAGATGATTGGTTCAGTTATTGGTATTTACAACGGTAAAGTTTTCAATCAAGTTGAAGTTAAACCAGAAGTATGTATTTTTATTATGGCACCAAGCAATTATGTATAAATAACTAAAATTTTATATTTAATAGATGATTGGTCACTACACTGGTGAATTCTCACTTTCATACAAAAGTGTTAACCACGGTCGTCCAGGTATTGGTGCTACTCACTCTTCAAGGTATGTTGAAAAAATCAGTATTTATATAGTTTTACACATATACTAATTTTAACTATTACAGATTCATTCCATTAAAATAAACAGAGTGCTTACAAATACTATCACTTCTTTGTTAATATGTAAATGGTTTAATAAAGATGGGTTTGAAAAGAAAAAGTTTTTTATATTTATAAATTCTTATTTATAGCTAGTTTATATTTATATTGAACATTGTAATTCTCATTCAATTCATTACAATATTTATATGAAATAGAGAGGACCATGACATTGGAAATATTTTTTTGTGAATTAAATATCCTTTTTTTCATCATCTAACCACTATAAATATTAGAACATCAATAAATCCCAGATCTTAATCAACTTTTGATAATACTGAACAAATTAAAATATTTGAGTGATCCACAAATTACAAAATAAAAATTTGACGAATTTGTATTATTATCTAATAACATTAACAAACATTATGCAACATATCTATTTGATTGTTTTCTTTCATTCCCATTGATATATGTCGTTGTTTAATGAGTGTGTGAAATTTTAAAAAATGATACACTCGTTATTTTTTGATGAAAAACACATTTTTAATATATTTTTTTTTTTTTTTAAATATAAAAAGATTATATTTTTTTATTTTTAATTAAACTCAAGAGTATACACATAATTATAATATATAAATTTTAAAAAATGTATAAAAATTATCATCCATATAGAAGATTAGATAAAAAAAAAAAACAATTATAATTGTAACAATAACAATAATAACAATTATAACAACTACAATAATAATAGTAATGGAAACTACTATAACAATAATAAATATGCAGTACCAAATTTCTCTATTGATTCTGATGATGTTTTGGTTAATAATTCAATATTAAAATTAAAAAAGGCTGTTCATTTTTTTAAAAATTATTTATTAATTCATAGTGTTGATAATATCAAGATTGTATTACCATATAAATGTATTAGAGAAATGAGAATTGAAAAATCCACAAATACATTCAATTTCTCGTTCACTACAAATTCATTAGATAATTCATTACCATTTGTATATTATCAAATTAGTAATATTAAAAATGATAATTTATGTTCATTTAAAAATGATATATCAATAATTCAAAAAAATTATTTCCTTGTTGATCATAATACAAATTTAATTGCACATGTTAAACAACCAATTCACCAATCACCACCATTACAATATTATCAAAATTTTTTACATCATCAACCAACTCAACAACAACAACATACTAATCAACAACAACAATGGTGGATTCAATAATTCAAACTATTAAAATTGCTGTTTTTTAAAATATAAATAAAATATAAAAATATATGTAGGTAAAATATATGTAGTTTATTTATTTATTTAAAAATATCTCCTAGTATTTTTATTTATTTCAGTTGTTTCTTTAATAAAGTGTTTAAATATTTGATGAATTGTAAAGTGAAGAATCAATTAATGGCAAGATTGACTTAATTATATTTTAATTGTAGTGATTATTCTGATGAAATATTATTATAAACTGCTAAAATTGAATTGTTTAATTGAAATTTAATATTGTTTATTATTGATTGTTGTTGTTGTTATTACAAATTAATTTATAAAATTTATCAATCTTTTCAAACATTGGAGTACTAGTGGTTGATGTTGAGGTTATCGAAGTAGTACTATTGTTTAAACCCAAAAGAGTTAAAGTTAAAATATATACAAATCTAACACCGATTTCTATACCATGTTTGATTGATTTGTTGAATGTTGGAATATGATTTAAATGTGATAATAAATAAATGAAAAGAGTAATTTCAATTTTATTTAATTCCAATGATGATGAAAATATTTCTTGACTTGATAATAATAACTGATCAATATTGTTTAAACAATATTTAAAATATTTGGATAATTCTGAAGTTGAAGTTGATTGTTGTAGTTGTTGATTTAATTTATTGAAACCATTAGCTAAATATTTTGAAATTTTATATTCAACAACACTGTTTATTTTATAACTATTACTACCATATTTATGACAATCTTTAAATTTGTTAACAGGATACTTTCAAATCACTACTTGAACTTTCTTCAAATGTTCTTTTTAAGTTGTTATTATTGGTGCCATCAACATTGCTAGTAGTACTACTTTCATTGGCAGATACATTATCATTATCATCTTTCTTGAATAATGGTTGAATATTATCAAATACCAATGGATGATAATCCAATAATGTTGTTGTAGATGGTAAATCAATTGTTTGTTCAATTACTTGATATTCAACAATGATTGATACTATCATATTAATTGATATTAATTTAATTATTGGAGTACCATATATTTCAGTTTCTGAATACATTTTGTATGTATACTTTGAATCAGTTACAGTTACAATAAACAAATCATTTTCATTATAAACTGTTGGTTTCTTTTCTGGCTTTTTAGTCTTTTTTCTATAATATCCTCTGTTTCTTCTTTTATTAGTTTCTTTTTCATCTTGTTTTTTTCTAAATTAATTAAATTATTAGTATAAAAATTTACAAAAAGTTGATTTTAAATGTGTGATTCTGTTTCTTCAGGTTTTACAACTTTTTCAAAATTTGAATTAACACTCAATAACTTGTAATGTGATATTGTAATTTGAAATATCTCTTTCTCTTGCATAATATTGACTACTTTGAAAAAAAAAAACGTACCACAATTAAAAAATAGTGTTGATATTTTATCACTTTTCATTGTGATTTGGATCAATTTTTTTAGCCAAACTTTTTTTTTTTAAAATTTGAACAAAGACAAAGAGCATGTGATTATTGTGTGTTTACATATATTTATATATTTAAAATATATAATATGATTTATTGAATAAATATAGGTGGCGCGTATAAAAAAACAAATAAAAAATAAAATATAATTTTTATTTTTCCTATTTTTTTGTTTTTTTTGATTTTTTTTGAAAATTATTTTTCATTTTGGTCGTTAAAAAACCATGACGTTCTCTGTATCAAATTTCAATGATATTGATAAAACAACAATATATTTAGAAACTTTAAATGATAATGATAATAATGTTAAATTATACAAACAATTTATAAAATATTTATATGATTGTTCATCATTATTAAAATTAAAATCATATCAATTTATTAATATTAAAAAGTATGTATACATGTAATAGTATACACGCACAAATATACCATATTCTAACACCACATTTCACTCTTTCGTTTAGATTAATATATAAATTTGATTCAAATGATGAAATTTATATAGTAGCAACATACAGTGATTATGTTGAATCAAATTATAAGGAAGAAGAAGAAATAAACAAACTATACTCAAATTTATTTAATAATAAAGATACAAATTTACATCCACATGATAGATTCAAATTAAATTGTTTATATTTTAATGTAATTACAACAAATTTAAAATATATCAACAGTAGTACCAACACTATAATATGGAATTCAATTTTAAATCATATTGAAATTAGTGGTATTTGTAATAATTTAAATAATGGCAGCAACAGCAGTGGCAGTAATAATGGCAGCAGTGGCACAGATACACAATTTAATGAACTTGATATATTCTATTTACTATTTTCATTAATATCATTATTAAAAGATGAAGAAATGGTACCACTACAACAACCACAACCACCACAACCACCACAAAAAGAAAGAGAAAGAGAATTAAAAGTTTTGGAATTATTTTACAAGATTTATAATTCAACTATATTCAATAAAAATCTATATGGTAGAGAAACTGCTGAATATGCTCATTATTTAATTTCAAAATGTACAAAAGATATAGTAGATATTTTATTTAATGATAATACTATATTAAAAACACAACAACAAGCAGTACAACAAGCACAAATACAACAACAACAAGCAGCACAACATAATAATGAATTTGAAACAAGTATTATAATTAATACAGAAATTATAAAGATACAAGAACTAAAATTCATTGGACTTATATCAAGATTATTAGAAATTATTAAAAAAAGTAAAGACCAAACAGAGTATAATCAAATTTTATTGGTATTATCAACAAATTGGTCACATTCAATTCAAAGTAAATATTGTAAAGAAATTATGGTAGCAATTGAATTACAAGAATCTAAATTATATACTCCATTGTTACCATCAGATTTCAATTTCTTAATTGAACCATTATTATCAATTAATGGTTTCTATTTTAAAAATTATAAACCATTAATTTCATTTATAAAATCAAATTTAAAACATACACCTGCAGCAATAGGTAGTGGTGGTAGTGGTAGTAATGAACTTGGTAGTGGCAGTGGTAATGTTAATTGTTTATACTCATATTTATTACCGCAACATTATAAAACCGAATTAATAATTGGTAATAATCATTTTGCAACAACTGTATCAATTATAAATAAATTACACGAATTGATTAATATATCATTATCAGTATTGGATTTTGCAAATAATTTCATTATGTGTTGTGAAAGTTCAAAAGAGATTAAAGATTCATTGGCAATATTTAAATTGGATGAAAATGAATTAATCAAATTACCACCAACAACACACACTGATTATAAAAGGTATAAAAATAATTTAGATCTCATTAAAAATATAAATGTAACCAAAGTAAATCAAATATTCCTATTCCTTTGGGAAAGAATTAAAGAAAATCATTTACTATACGAATCGTTAGATAGTGTTTTCTACGAAATTACTGATGAAACAAAACATGGATTGAAGAATAAATTTATCAAGAGTAAATTAAATCAGTTCCTTTTACTGCTTTCAATTGATGAAATTGATAAATTTATTGTACCAAATTTCACAAATGAATGTAACGAATCACCATACTATAAAATGAAACAAATTGTACCAATTATAACTACTAGACTATTGGGTATTTCATCAGATCATGATAAAGTAATATTACCAACATACATCATTCAAGATATCCTATTTAAATTGGTAAATGACAATTCAACTAGTCAATTTATAAAATTAAAATTATCAACAGTTTCAAAAATGTTTTATAAAAATACAACAAATATAATGAATTCTTCAATTCAAGTACCAATTAAAATTAAATTTAATAAATTAAAGTATGGTAGTAATGGTAGTAATGGTAACAACAACAACAACAATGAACATTCAATTTTAAAATCAAATTTGATATCATATTTGAAATTTAAATCACCATTGAAATTAAATGATTCAATTAATAATGTTTATGGTTCATTGTTATTATCATTTTCAAATTTAAAAGTATTGGAAATATCAAATTATAATGGTCAATTTTCAACAGACGATTTCAAATATTTATCCGGTCATCCAATATTAGAGAAATTAATATTATCAACAACTTTTGCAGAAAACATTATTAAATCATTGGAATTAATTAAACAATTTACAAGTACCACAACTGATAAAAAGATTGAACTTGACATTGTTGAAAATCCTGCTGATTCCGTATTGGATAGTATTAATTTTAATTATAAATTATTAAATTTATTTGAACAACAACATAATCAACAATTACAACAAGGTAGTGGTGGTATGGTTGGTGATGGAGGATTTAATTTTGAAAATATTAAAATTAAAAGTATACCAATTGGAATTGGATACTTTTTAAATAGATATTTCAATTGTCAATTAAGTTGGTTAGCAAGTGAATTGGTTGAATGTTTTAAAATTAATTTACGTCAAGGTGATAATTTTCATATGGTTGATGGTAGTATTTCAAATGATATTAAAACTGCAATTGGAAGTACAGGTAATTGGAAATTGGAAATTGAAAAGTATTATCATTTAATCAATCAAAATTATAACAAGAGATCATTTAAAGCAGGATTAAAGAAATTAGAATTCATTTTAGATAATGGTGATATTTCAAATTTTATATTGAAATGTTTATTTGATGAAACTTCAATTGAATCAATTAAAATTGTATTTTCATTGTTTTCACCAACTCCAAAATCATTATCTGGTAGTGAAGGTAGTGGTGATAAAGATGGTTCATTTAAATTATTTCAATTGGTATCAAGTACAAAATCATTTTCATCTATAAATTTAATTTCAGTTTCAAGTATATCTGGTTATTCAAATGATTTAATTGATTGGAATCAAACTAAAACTTATTCATTCTCTCCTCATTTCAATTTTAAATTTATTGATTTCATTAGAGTTGAACAGTATTCACCAGATTTAGATTTTACAAATGAACAAGTAGATAATAAGAAAGATACAACTACTCAACAAGCAGCTGCTGCAGGTGGAAGTACAGAAAAAAGAAAATTTGATTTACTTGGTGAAGAAGATTATGATGAAGGTTATGTTTATGATTATAGTGACGAAGATGATGAAGAATTAGAAATGGAAACAGCATCAGATGGTGATTATAATCATGAAGATGGTGAAGAATATGAAGATGATGAAGAATATAGTGATTAAATAAACTAATACTTTTTATTTTTTAGTAACTAATGTTATACCATCATTTAATGGTAACATTGTTTTAATAACACGTGTATCTGTTAAAATCTTTTCATTTAATTTTTGAATTGTTTCTGCCATTTCAATGAAACCATCAACCATAAATTTTTCATGTTCCATTGGTACATTTGATCTATCATTAAAATTAACTAATGATGAGCCAAAGAACAATACATTATCAATTGCAATGATACCACCTGGACGAATTAATTTTAATGAGTATTCATAATATTGATCATATGATAATTTATCTGCATCAATAAATATGAAATCAAATGTACCTAAATGTTCATTTGATTCACATAATTGAGCAAGACTTTTTTTAGCATCTTGAATTATTAATTCAATCTTGTGATCTACATTTGCTTTCTTCCAAAATGAATGACATATATCAATATATGAATTTGAGTATTCTAACGCATATACTTTACCATCATCAGGTAATTCCAATGCAAATGATAATGAACTTAATCCTGTATATACTCCTATATCAATTACTTTTTTAAATTTTTAATACTTTTAATAATAATTTAAAGAATTGATTTTCGTCACTGTCTGTTAACATATATGATTCTTTAGAAATTTCATTTGTATCTATATATGAATGTTTGCAAAAAGTATTAGTTAGTTTTACTATTTATTTATTTAATCATACATTCACATATACACAACATACATTTAATTAAATCTTTTTGAGCTTGACTTATTTGATCAGAATGTTGGTTACAATATTCAATTATTTCTTTTGTAACTTTAATTTTTGAACCATTTTCTTTATATAATTTATTAAATAGTTCTATTAATTTTGGGTGCATTTTAAATTTAATAATAACAGTTATAATAAATAAAGAAAAACATGTTTTTTTTTGTTTTGCACACAAATATATTTTAATTAATTTTTTTGTGGGAGTTGTATCTAGATTTCCAATTAAAGAAATAAAAAATTAAATTAATTTAAAAAAACACATATTCAGTGGTCAATTTTTTATTTATTATTATAACGTGTGAGTGTATACTTATATAAACCAATTAATTTTTAAAACACCAAATAAAGGTAGGTTACCGTTTTGGTGATGTGGAATGATTTTCAATTAAATACACATTTTGGCAACATATGTTAATTATTCGAGAATATCGATAAATTTATAAACTATTATCAAGTTCTTTTTTGAACAACCAATTATTTTTCATACTTTCATACATTTTTATTATTTTGTGTTGGTATTCCGAAATAATTTATAATTATTACAACAAATGATTGTTTATAAAATTTTTGAAATGGAACGAATTTGAAAAAAAAAAAATGAAAAAAAAAAAAAAAAAAAAAAAATTTTAAAAAAAAAAAAAAAAAAAATTAAAAAAAAAAAAAATAAAAAAAAAATAAAAATGAAAAAATTATTTTTTTAAGTAATATATATATGATTATATATTAATTATTCGTTGTTACATATTTTA
>JABXES010007519.1:0-18286 GCA_013375695.1 Dictyostelium brefeldianum | reverse complement strand
TTTTTTTTTTTTTTATTTATTTATCACTAATAATTTTCTTTTATTTTTTTTTTTATTTTTTGTAAATTTTATATTTTTTGGTTAATATTTTTGTTTTTTTTTTTTTTTTTTTTTCGATTCATTATTTATATTCTGAAATTTGATTCTATATTTATTGGAATAGAACAGAACATATTCATATCACCCATCTTCTTATTCAGCATCAACATCACCATAATAATTAATTAAAGTCAATCTTTTACTCCTTAAAATAATCACTCATACATTCACGCAGACACTGTTACATACACAAGATATTATTTGGAAATTTTAAAAAAAATAAAACATATCAGTTAACATACACCAAAAAAACGAGTTTATTTAATATACACATATATACATTCACAAGTGTGTACAACAAATAAACAAGCTATATAAACAACATGTTTGAAGTTATTAGTTTAATATATTTTGGAGATGGTACAGGATTATCAAAGAGTATACAGTTATCATTTCAAACTATATTAATATTTTGGCATTCAATGTTATTTTTAACAAGTTTTCATTTGGTTAGAAAAAAAACTGAATATACAAGTTTAGGTAAACTTGTATTTTATATAATTTTAGTTCATTCTTTTGGTATGTATTATAATAGCACCTGTAATAGTATGGTACAGAATTGTATATATACTAATAACCATTTAAAATCACATACAGCAAAAGTATTATCAAATATATTATTTATAATTTGTTTAGAAAATGCGACAAATATAGTGGTTACATTATTTGATTTTTCAGAAATGATTTCAATGATAACATATTATTGCATGTATGATATAGTATTATTTTCATGGATTGAAGTTATTTATTTGGTTCATAATTTAGGTCATGGTCAACATATTATAAAAAGATGGAGAAATTTATTTTGTATATTCACAACGTTATTCATACTGGTTATATTTGTAATTAGTGCTTGTTTTATAAATAAAGATTTAAATACTGCTGAAGATGTATTTGGTTATGGTTTAATATCAATTTCAACTTTTTCATTTGGTCTTTCCATTGCATTTCTAGTTTATTGGATTAGACTTCATAGAATGATAATGTCAATTCCAAATAATTTAAATTCAAATAGAGTTAGATTTTTAGGTAGAGTAAGTAGATTGATATTATTATTAGGTATTGGTATGATATAAGAATATGTGTTATTAACAGATTGTTTATTATTTATATAGTTTGGAATTTTATCATTCATTTTTATAGTTTGTTTAGATGTAAAGATTGTACATTATATAATTAATATTGATAAACCATTTACAAGTAGTATATGGGATTTATATGCATTAAATTATTTACCTGAAGCAATTGCAGTAACTGCAGCACTAGGATTCTTTATGGGATCAAAAAGTAATTTACCTGGTCAGGCTTCAAATGATCATACAGAAACTGAAAGAAAGAATATAAAAAGAAGAGAAAAACAATCACTATTAAATAATAATAATATTAGCGCAAGTGTTAATGAAACTGATTCAACTCAATCTTTTACTACAAATAATAATAACTCCTCTTCAACTAGTATTAATAGTAGTAATGATAGATCATTTTCATTAAATATTTAAAATACATACACTTATATAATACGATATATACACAAGATCAAATAAAATAATAATAATAGTAATATAACGTCATACTACATTAGTATGATGATGAACATGTAATCATGATGGGTGTAAAGATCCCTTTTGTTTGTTTATTTATTTATTTTTTGTTAATGTTATTTAAATATTCAATAAATTGAATACAATTTAATTTGTTTGATTTTGAGTACCAGCTTGAAATTGATTTATCAAAGTTTATTGATGAAGGAGGTTGGTTTTTAATGTTTGATTCATTTCTATCTTTATTTAATATTAATCCTGATAATTCATTATGTTGAATTGTATTTGATAATTGTTTAACATTACTTTCGTCAAAAAATAGGTCTTCATTATCAATTTTAACAATTTGGTTGATTGTAGTTGAAAGGAAAACATTTTTAAAAGTTTCATTATCTTTTTGATCTTCATTACCAATTACTTTTAAAAATTGAATTAATGATTGATTTGATTTTATATAATTTAATATCTTTGAATTAAATTGGTTGTTGTCATTGGCAGTAGTTTTGATGTTATTTGTATTTAATTTATCAGGAATTATTAAATTGAAATAAATTGGTGGTTGTAATTGTAGTTGGTTTGAATGTTGTAGTTGTTTGAATTTAATGTTGTCACTGATGTTTATTGGAAGTGATATAATAAATTCTAATCTTTTGGCAATACCATTATAATTTTGATGTTGAATGTTTATTTGTTTGAATATAGTTGAAATCAAAAAATAAAGTGATGGGTATTGTTTGAAATTAATATTCCATATTGTTAAATTGAATAAAGAGTGCATTTTGTAAATATACTTTTTCAAATCTAAATAATCATGATTTAATTCTTGACAATAATCATTTGCGAATTTGACAGGATTTTCATGTAAAATGTTATAAATTTCTTTATTTATACCTGGTAATAACCAATTTGAATCATATGATCCATCCATTTGACTATCTCTAACTGCACCATTAAAATCCATACCAACATTAATTGAACCAATAGATAAACAATCATGTTGATTTAATTCAAATTGAATATCTTTAAAATTTTGAAAATACCAGTCACCTTGACTTAAAAATGATTTTTGTTCAGTGATATTAAAATCTGAGAATATTAAACAATTTAAAGAGTTTTTTAAATCACCAATTCTGTATCCTATTGGTTCATAATTTGAATTACCAATTTCACCTGCATAACAATCAATATCTTTATTTGATTTAGGTGCATTAATCAATACTTGTTTTTCATTTGAATCTTTTAATACTACTTGTTTATAAATGTTAATTAAATTTTTATTATTTTCAAATGAACAATATACATTATTATTTATATCAATTACATAGCCTGATAAATTCGGTAATTTAACTGTTGTACCATTATTATTACTATCAATATTATTATTCATTTGTTATTATAAAGTGAACAAGTTAAAAATAAAAATAATAATAATAATTTTGTGTGTGTTTTCAAATAAAATAAAAAAATAAAATTAAATTAATTTGTATTTTACAAACAGTGTGAAAGTGTGTGCTTTTCATACATACAAACACACACAATGATAATAACAAATATTATTTTTATTTTTATTTTATTTTAATTATTATTTTAACCAATTTACAAATTTATAATTTAAATTTTTAAATTTAATAATTGATCTTACTTGTTATTGATTGTACCATTTTTATAATAGTATTTAAAAAACCAATATTTATTTAATGATTCATTAGGATTTTGTAATTTTGAAATAAGATGGTACCAAGTTTTTTGTAAATTTTAAAATTAATTCACCTAACGGTATATTGAATTTATTTGAATATATACAACCATCAATAATAATTACTACCAGGGTAACTAAATTCTAATTTATCTAAATCACTATTCATATCATAACCAGTTGTTTTTCATCTAGCTGTATTTGAATTTCATCTAAAAATTTAAAGAATAAATCAATTCTATTGATTTGCAAATAGTATAGTAAATTTGAATTATTGGTTGTTGGACAATAACGATTCTTTTCAATTTGTATAAACCTTCCATAGTGAACCAACCGTTTTTTGTTTTATTTGATAATTGAGAAACCTATTTATCCAAAACTACATCAAATGATTCACCACCAATACTACAAAATAATCTAAGGTGTGTGAATGTGAATGTATGACCGCTACGCGTCAGACTACGCTCAGCCTGCGGCTTTAGCTTCGTTATAATTTAATATACCTTTAATTCTATTCAATTTATTATTATTAACTAATTTAGTAAAAAGTGGATGGTAAATAAAAAAGTTCAAAAATAAAAAATTTACCATCCAAAAAAAGCCACTTTTTCCATCAACATAGAGGAAGTACAGGATGGTCATTTGTTTATGAATTTTATTGATATGCACTTTATAATTATGAAACTGAATTTGATTAGTGAAAGAACACGCCCACAACATGTGCGTAAGGGGGAGGCAGAAGAGGGAAAGTAATGACGATGCAAAGGGGGAACCGGTTCATGGACAGATTGCAGAATATAAAATGCACTAGAGAAAAATATTATTCATTCATCACTTTCATTATCTGAATCCAGTTCAACATCATCATCATAATCATTATTTCTTATTGATGAATATTTATTTATCAAATATCCACACCACACTTTATGATGCTTTTCAAAGATAGGATCCATATTAATATCATCGATTTTAAATTTGTATCTTAATGAAAGACTTGTCATATAAAACTGTTTCATTCTTGCAAATACATTTTCTATTATAATTCTAATTGATTTTTGTGCCTTATCCTTTTCTTTTTGGTAGTTGTTTCTTTTATCGGCAATATTTGGAAATATAAAATCTAATCCTCGAAAACCTTTATCACCAATTATTGTTTCAAATTCTTGATCCAATTGTGAAATGAAATCCTTATCCTTGGCAAACAAATTCATATCATTTTTACATCCACCACTTGGGAAACCAATGTGTAAAACCTTTCCACTCAGAAAATGTGACATGCCCAACAAAGTAATATATTTTTGTGAAAAAAAAAAAGTTTTTATATGGAGAGCATGTTTTTCAAGGGAGACAGGGAGACAGGGGAGACCCTTAAGGGCAAAAAAAAATTTCAAAATTTTAAGTCAATTTGTACATTTTTTCAAAGTTGATTTGTATTGTACACACTATTATTTATTTTTATTATTATTTTTTATATTTTATATTACACTATTATTTCGTATTTGTTATATTTTACACTATTTATCAAAACCATATTCGATCAAAGAAGTTTTAATCTCACTTCTAAATTTTGATTTTGGAATATTATGAAATATCATAAAAAAATTTTTCATTTTTTTCAAATAACAATACCAAATCTCAAACTAGTATTATCTAAACTTTCATCAATTTCTTTTTCAATGACCTCTGGTTCAACATTACGATTTGTCCAAAATTTGCAATCTCTTGTTTTATTTCTGATTCTTCAGTAAACTCAATATTATCATCCCATGAATAATTTTGTGGTACATTACCTCATCATCTTTTTCTCTTTTTTTTAATATGCTTTTTTTTACATTCACAACTTTTTACTCTTTTTATTTTAAGAAATCACTTCTTGTGAGTTTAACATTTTCATCAATATTATTTTGTTCAGTTGGTTCAATATCCATTGTTTTTATATACTGCAAAAAGTAACAAAGATTTATTTGAAATCTATTCATAAATCAAAAGATACTTTTAAAATCATCCATTCTTTTGGTATTGTATGGATATGAGTAATGAAACAAAAAGAATTAATGAAATAAAGAACTACTTTCCTTAAACCTCCTTTTTTTGTGGATAAAATCATTTGTTTAAATATAAATTTTTAATGTGTTACAATTTGGTTTATCTATCATCACTCTATCGATTACTCTAATAAACTGTGATAAATTTTTGATATGTAATTACAAACTGCGGTTCTTTAATTGGTTGTATTGAATAACTTTGTATTAACATGTTGTGTATGTCGTAAGATATATAAATAAAAACTAATGTGGTCTGGTCTGATAATCTAAATATGTTTTTGTTGATAAAATTATTGATTGTTTATCATTGAAAATTTTATAATGTTGAAGTGTCCACTCTTTGAAATTCATTGTTTTTTATCTGTATATGTAAATGTGATGTGTAAAATTAATTCTTGCAGATTTTACATACTACTTAGAAGAGTTCTCAGATCAATATCTTACACCAAAAAAAAGGATTATTGTTAGAAGAAAAAAGTAATATTGATATTGTTGATGATATTTTATGTGTTAACCTTCAAATGCCAAAAATCATCTCTTGCTATTTTCAAACAAGATTATAGAGGTAGCATCAATCAATTTGCTGATATTATTAGTGCAACTTTTTATATTATTGGCAAAATAATTTTTAAAACTCGACCATTGAGAAAAAATAAAATTAATTAAAATATATTATTTTTTCATCTCATCAAAAAAATCAATTCCCACATGCTTATTATTACTATGATTTCTATTTCCAAACAAAAAAAATTAATAATAACTACCATTTTTTTAAATGGTTAACCAAGAATAATATAACAAAAAATTTTAAGTGTATGGATTTAAAACAAACAAATTATTTTTTTCATCATGGTCATCGGTGATGATCATGATATGAAGTATTTTTAACGTAAAAGATATGAATTTTTTTAGCAAAAAAAAAAATATTAAAAATTTTTGGACAGTTTGGATTACGAAATATAACGCTATATCTCATGAAAAATACTTTTATTTTATCGTTCTGATTTAAGTTTTCAGATAATTATTCAATGAAATCAGATTGTTAATCGTTCTTTGGTATTTTTAAGATTCTATGGAATGATTTTTAATTATTTTTTTTTTTTTTTGTTAAATAAAACTTAATAATTTTTAACATTTTTTATTATCTATCTTTTTATATTTAAAATTTTATATCATGTCCAAAATTTATATTACACCTGAAGAAGCCGTAAAATCTTTAAACAATAGATTTGGTGATATTTTCAAATTAGTGAGGTATAACCCACAGTTAAACAATTTTTTAATATCAAATTCATCCCAACAAAGGGATTATACAATTACTTTTTACAAAACTGGAACTATTTTGGTTCAACCTGATGGTTGTGCTGTTGATATTAAAGGTGCGCTAACTGAATTAGTAGGTAATCAATCAATTTTTTATTTAAATTTTCTCAAATACTAATTTTTTAAAATCAAAAAAAATTATATAATTATATAAAAGAATGTACTTAAACAAATGGAAAATATGAATATTAGTAAACCAATTCCACCAACTCAACCAATTCAAACAGTTCAATCATACCACCCATTACAAACTCCACATGTAAATATTTACAACATTAATCAAAGTAGTGACTCAATTGTACATGTAAAAAAAGAGAGCATTAATTTAAATAACACCACAAAAAAATGTGAAATCAGTGGTTACAGTAGTTGTAGTAGCGATATCTCAACCACAGCTAGTAGTAATGGTAGTGATGGTGAAATAAACAATAGCGCAAATAATACTCCAATAATCAGCTCTTCAAAACCAAGGGAACATTCAACAAAAGAAACTTTAAAAGCATTTGTTGTTCACGGTCGAAATACATTAATTTTGGAACAATGTATCCACATGCTCCATGAATTACATGTAGATGCAATTGTTTTAATGAATGAAGAAAACGAAGGGAAATCTATCTTTGATAAATTAAAGGATAATATAAAGCTATGTGATTTTGCTGTTGTTTTGGCCACCCACGATAACGAATGTTATCAAATTACTCAAGGATCCGTTAAATACCCAAGGCTAATGTTATTTTTGAAATGGGTTATTTATATTCAAAGTTTGATAAAGAAAAAATAGTATTTGCTGATTTTGGTGAAAGTGGCAAAAAACTACCGAAATGAGCGATATTGCTGGTTTATTGTATGCATCAGATATTGCTGGTATTAAAAAAGAAGTAATCACTATCAAACAAAAATTCTTCCCTGGATATTAATATTAAAAAGTTTAAACTTTTATCATAATTTAAAATTTTTAAATTTTTTTAATAAAATAAGTTAAAAGTTTATTTATAGTATTTATAAATTTGATTATTATTGTTATACATATAAACAATTAACAAACAAAACTATAAAAAATTTAAAAAATATTAAAAAATAGATATTTTTTGTGTATGTGGGGAAAAATGAAAGTTACATGTCAAACGTGTTCGTTTTTTTTTAATTTTTATTTTTTATTTTTTATTTTTTTTGATTTCTTTTTTTTTTGGAATATGTGTTGTTGGTAACAATATTTTAATTTTATGACATTTTAAAATAATTATTTTTCATATTCTCTTTCTTTTTTTTTCTTTTTGACAAGTTATTGTACTCTCACCTAAACACATATACACACTTTTAAATAATATATAAATAGTAGATTTTATCATGACTGTACAAGATGTAATGATAGTAATCCTCAGTATATTGGGAAATATTATTTCCATTGGTACAGCAGTTAGTGGTTTGTAATGATCTTCCACCCTTTCTCTTCTTCTTTATCCAATATTGAAATTGAGGAAACCAAGGCGATGATACTAATATTATTATAATAAACATTAAAATGTTACAGACCAAAATTTTTAGAAATTGATAAAAATCGAGATGTAGGATCAATGAATATATATCCGATTATCGCATTATGCGTGAATTCTCTCTGTTGGGTTATCTATGGAGTTATTATTTCAAATATGTCAATCTTACCAGTAAATGTTATTGGTTTAATTGTTACAGCATACTTTACAGTTATTTATATATCAGCTGTATCAAATTTAAATCAACGTAGGTTTATATCAGCTGTATTCTTTGGACTTCATTTGGCAGTTATAATATATTCAATTTTAGTCATTTTATACATTAAAGAATCGTCTCATCCAACAATTTTCGGATATACTTGCAATATATCTGTTTTAATATTTTACGGATCACCTATATTTTCATTAGTAAGTAAATTTAATTAATTAACAATCCAACAGATGAATTCCGCATAATGCGATAATCGGATATATATTCATTGATCCTACATCTCGATTTTTATCAATTTCTAAAAATCAGTGATTTCAATAATAAAAGCATAATGATATTAACAACACATTATTATTCATTATTATAGTATGGAGTTATTAAAAAAAGAGATACAAGTACAATTAATTTACCATTGGTTACAGTTTCATGTTTTGCAGCGACCATATGGGTTATCTATGGTTTTTTAAAAGGAGATAAATTTGTATATACACCAAATGCTATTGGTGCAACATTATCAGCAATTTCAATGGTTGCATACTTTGCAATTCGTTATATAAATAGTATTACTCAATATAAAACAAACGGTGGTGATTCTCAAGATGATGGTGCAACCTCACGTCAAGATATAGCGTTAATAATAAATAATGAAAATAACAAAAGTGAAGAATTTGAAACAAATGATAATGATTTAGATTATGAAGATAATAAAATATAACAACAATTAGTTAATAGTTAATAGTTGTAGTAGTAGTAATAGTACAAAATTTAATAATACAAAAAATATAAAACTTGTAGTGGTAGTTATTTTTAATTAATTTATTTGTTGTGTTGGTTTATTATTAAAAATATTTGTTTTTTTAAATTTTTTTTATAGGGAGTGAGGGAATTAGCTTTGAGTTTTTAGAAATATTTCTTTGCATATTTCATTGGAGCCACATCAGGATGAGCAACAGCTTTGAATGTAGTAATTTTAATAGTTTCTTCGGTGATATTTATAAATGAACCAAGATTACCAGATTGATCACAATAATTTGGAGCAGAGAAAACAGTGATTAATGAACCATCATCATCAATTTGATAACCTTTTTCTTTGACTTCATGAGATCTAATAATGGTACAAAGATTATTTTCACGAAGGAAACGTCTTGTAATATCTGGACCGAAATAAACACCAACACCTCTTGATGAAGGAGCGATACCAGGATTAGTTTGTGGATCAGACCAAAGTAAACATTGAACCAATTCATTTTCTTGTGAATCTGGAGAAGCACGTTTAATTTTTCTAATATCATCAAGTGTTACACCATCTTTACCAAACAAACCACCGTGTACAACCATGAAAGATTTATCCAATACAAATGCCAAAGGGAACCAAGAAAACAATTCAGCAAACAAGTCGTAAACCATTTCGCTGTATTTTGATACAACTTCACCATGGAAACCATAGAAACGATTCATATCTACAGTTTCATGATTACCACGTGTTAAATGCATATGATTTGGATAAAGTAATTTGAATGCCAATAGAGTAATGATAATTTCAAATGAAAAACTACCTCTATCTACAAAATCACCATTGAATAAATATGGTTTATCCTCGGATGGATAACCATTGATGTCAAATATATTTAATAAATCATAATATTGACCATGAGTATCACCACAAATTGTAATTTTCATTGTTGTTTCATGATCAATGTCTACCAATGTTGGTAATTCTTTCATCATTTCAAATGATTGTTGTAATATTTTACATACATATTTCTTGTGTACAATCTTTTCTTGTTTCATATATTCCAACATTTCAAATACAAATTCTTTTGTAATTTTATCACCTGTAAAATGTGGTCCTTTATATGATTCTTCAACACCTATAAACAAATGAATTAATTATTATTAGTAAATATTACTACTACTATACACTATCATAATGACTATTACGTACCCATTGATTTAATATCTAATTCTTTAAATTGACTTTCAGTTGTAACAGTGATTGCATCTTCAAATAACTTAGCTTTGATAAGACCATTACAAAGGTTGAGTTTAATTTTTGCATCATTTTCTTTTGGATTCTTTGCTAATAATTCTTTAAAGTAGTGTCTTGCTTCTTCGTAATTTCTTAATGCTAAATGAGCACTACCTAAACGATAATATGCTTTAATATAAGATGGATCTAACTCATGTGCTGTAACTGCATCTGAAAGTGCATTTACATAAAGTTCTCTTTTAAAGTTTGAAAATGATCTATTTGAATATAAAATTGCATTTTTTGGTGAAAATTTAATTGCACTTGTATATAATTCTTCTGCTATATCATATTTTTGTTCTGTATAAAAGGTGACATTATCATATATTAATATCATACACATATTGTGTGCAGTTACACGTGTATATACACGTGATGATATCACAATTACATACCACCAAAATATTTATTTGCCATTGCTTTAAACTCATCAGATTTCTTTAAACAATCTTCAGCTGATAATTTTGAAGGATCTAAATCGTCATGATGCAAAGCTGCTGCATCTGGTGTTATTGTTGCATTTACTTTGGATTTATTTTCAACTGTATTTTCTTCCTTTTTTCTTCTTGGAAATTCAACTGTTTCAACTTTAGTCATCTCGTTGTATGTAATATATTATATTATATTTGGTTATAAAAATGAAAAAAAAGACAACTAATATAAAAATGAAAATAAAAAATTGAAAAAAAAAGTTGTTTTTTTTATTTTATTTTTTTATTTTTTTTTATTTTTTTTCACATCTCTCGACAGTTTATTTAGATACGTTATATTAATACGTTATTGTGTTTATAAAGATATTGACATGTCCCATTATTTTTATCCATGATAGCTTCTGCATGGGAAATGTGATATGATAAACAATTGTGGAAGGGTGATTAAATTTACAACCACTAAAGAAGTGGATAAGAAATAGTTTTAGCACATGTCTTTATTGTTTATGGTGATGCAATAAATTAAATGCTTATCATGATAATTTCTCATATCACATTTCTGGTTAAATTTTGAAATTTTAATTGTTTTAAATGGTTGATTGTTTGAATGAAATTTAGATATTTTTCTCAAAATAAATAATTTATTTTTTTATATACAAACCCAACTGAAATTTTTTTTTTTTTTTTTTTAACAACAATAGATACGCTTTGTATTGTAGTGTAGTACCTTTTTTTAAAGGGAAAAAACCATCACCCTCACACCACCACCATCACATAATAATCAACAAAACTGTAATAATAATTATATAAATAATAATAGGAGTGAAAAGATGGGTGATCATAACAACATTAATAATTTATCATTTTTTAAAGATAAATCATTTTGTTTAGATTTTCCAACATCAACAAGTCCACTTAAAAAGAATCAATATGCTCAATTGATTAAAGATGCAGGTGGTAAAATTGATTTCTCAATAACTTCAAAAACAAATTATTATATAACATTTCAATCAAATATTGATAATCCATCATTTAGATCAAAAAGTGCAATTAAATTAAATGTAGCTATTTTATTAGATACTTTTATTTATGACATTTATAATAATAGTATCAACTGTAGTAAAAATAAAGATAATAATGGTGGTGATTCAATTGAATTTATAGATTATTTATTCATTGATGGTATTGTAAGTATTCGAAATTACATACATATCACCTATACACTCAAACAACTGCAATATCAGCAACAATATATTAATATATAAGCATATTATGGATATATTATATATAGCGTGCAAATGAAAGTTTAATTAGTAATATTGAAAATTCAATTTCACAATCAAACATCACATTAAATCATATTTTATCAACTTTAAATTATCAAAACACAACCACAACCACAACCACAGTCACAAACACAACAACACCAGCAACCACAGCATCAGTTGAAATTGAAGATAATGAAGATACAGTTAGTTATACAAGTAATGAATCATTTGGTAGTATGTTTGATTTATTTAAATCAAATACATCATCAATGAATGATTATACATATCGTCCATATACTGCTGCTACAACTTTTGTTGAAGCAGAAGAAGTAGAAGAAGAACAAGTTAAACCAACTAAACCATTATCAAGATTTGAACAATTATTATTAATTAAAAAAGAAAATACAGAAAAAAGAAAACTTGAACAACAAAGATTACAAGATGAAAAATTATCACAAAAAAATGAATTACTTGAACAAAAGAGAAAAGAAAAACAAGACAAATTGGATCAATTACAAAAAGAAAAAGAAGTTAAAATTGAATATGAAAAAGAAAGAAGAAAACAAGTATTAGAAAAAACAAAAACATTATCTGTTGCTGAATTAATTAAATTAACAAAACCAACATCATCTTCAACATCATCATTAAATAAAAATGGTAAAACAAACAATAAAAACAACAAAAACAAGAAATTAGAATCATCATCATATGGATTAAAAATTGATCATCAAGGTATTAAAATTAGAAAAGAACAAGAAAAAGCAGATAAATTGAAAAAGCAAGAAATGGAATTAGAATTAAAAAAACAAGAAAAATTAGAAAGAACTAGATTATTTAATTTAAATAAATCTGAAACTGAACGTATTGAAAAAGAAGAAAAAGCAAGACTTGATAAAGAAAATTTAGAAGCATTTCAAAAAAGACAAAAGAAAAGAATGGCAAAGGAAATCGAAAGATTAAAACAATTAGAATTATTGGAAAGTAATGGTGGTGTAATGCCAGAACCTGAACCTGCAGTAATTGCAGTTGATGAAGATTTACGTAAATTATTTGTTGGTGGTATCAATTGTGATGACCTTGATGAAAAAACTAAAAAAGATTCAAAAAAACTATTGAAAATTAAAGAAAGAAGAATTAGTTATCTAATGAAACTATTTGATAATCAAAATGCATTTGGTACAATTCAAAAACGTTCTGTAAATTTAGATAAAGGATTATTCTTTATTACTTTTGTAAACGTTGAAAGTTGTGCAAAAGCAGTAACTCACTTTTCAACAAATGCCAATAAAAAAGCAGCAATCGATCAAATTACTCTACTTCCAAAGAAATCACCACTTCACAATCCAAATAAAAACTTTTATGTTAGAATTGTAAAAGCAAATGAAAAAGCTAAAAAGAAAGAATACTTTGATAAATCAAAAACTGAAAATTTAAAATCATCTGCTAAACAACAATTACAAAAAGATGAAGATGCTGAATTTGCTGATTGGGATGTAGCAAAATAAAAAAAACAAATTTATACAACAATAAAAATACAACAAACAAACAAACAAACAAACAAACAAACAAACAAACAACCAAACCAAACAATAAAATAAAAATTCATTTTATATTATTAATATTATATTATACTTCATTATTTTGAACAGATAATAAATTGTATTATAGATCATTAATATTATATCTATTACCACAAATGAATATTTTTTAAACAACACCACATTTTTTTTTTTTTATACTTGTTATCTTATTTTTAAAAAATTAATATATTTTAATTAAATTATACCCTTGCTAAAAGAAATACTTTATTTTTTTATATGTTTGTTGTCTTTTTTTAATTATTATAATCTACTTTTTTTAAATTATATATGTTTCTATTAATTTTTTGTAATAAATTAGTTGGATATATTAATTATTTATTTTAAATTTAAAAAAGTATAAACCAAATTTATTAAAAATGTCAACAAAAAAAAAATATTATAATTCTAAATTTGAATTTAATAAAAGTTTATTTGAAAATCAAGAATTTACAATTCCACTTATTCCAAAGAGTTTTGGGTTTGAATTACGTAGAAATAAATTTGAAGATAAATCAGAAATCATTAAAAAACAAGTTGATTGGATTAAGACATGTGGATATTACAAAACAGAGAAAGAACAACAAGATGCAATTAATAAACAACATAGAAAGATTGCATCCATTCTATACCAGATTCAAATGCAATGGCTTTTGAATTCCTTGCTGTAGTATTTGAACATGGTTTTGTAATGGGTAAATAAATAAATCAAATATAAATTTCATTATAAATAATGATTATATTAAATATTAACACATCAATTAATTTTAGATGATTTTCACTTTGAAACAGGTACATTTGTAAATAATAAATTGGATAATTATTTAGATGGAGAAGATAGTAATCAAGAGAAATTTGGTAAAATGTTCAGAGATATTCTTAATGAATATAAAAATTATGGTCATCCAATGAATTTTCAAAGAATTATTTTAGAAAATAGTAGATGGACAAGAGGTGCTTCAAATGCACATGGTTTTGGAGTGTATAATGCAGAATTAACAGTTGAGGAATATTTAAATATCAGACACCTAGATGTAGGTGGTTGTGCAGCAGCAGCATATATGATGTCATTAACTGATGAATTCATTTCTGATGAAATTTACTATAGTGAATTATTTGAAGAATTAAAACTCAGTTATGAATATTTTAGTTGTATATATAATGATATCTATTCATTCGGAATTGAAATTGATAGTAGTTTATTCTCAAATATTGTTAAACTATTATCTGTTCATAATGGTGATATTCAAAAAGGAATTGATCAAAGTTTTAAACTTTTAATTGACTATCTTGTACAATTTAACAATTTATTAGATCAAGTATCATTATTATACCAAAATGATAAATCTGTTCAAATTTACCTAAAAAGATATAAATATCTTTCTGAAGGAACATATTACTTGCATTTTATGGCTGATCGTTATCAAAATAAAATTAATTTAGATGACTGTTGAAAAAACACCACCTAAATCTATTATAATTTTTAATTTTTAAATTAAAAATTTATATTTTATTGTTATTGATTATTATTGATATTGTTGTTAATTGAATTAACTGAAGGGGAAGGTGAAAAGAATACATTTAAATTTTTTTTTTTTAATTCATTTATTAAATTTTTTATTTAATTTTTTATTGAAAAACAAATTTATCTCTTTTCGTCTGTGTGTGTTGTTGTTGTATTTCATAATTTAAAAAACAAATTTCTCTTTTTCGTCTATTTTAATAATATCAGAGGAATCATATTCTTTTGAGAATTTGTCTATGAATAGTAATCTTGGTGTAATTTCTTGTTTCTTTGGGAATATACCAACAATGTATGCCTTATTAATTTTTACGATTATGCAAGTGTGTTTATCATTTTGAGCAAATATTTTATTATCAGTACGATTGTAAATTTGATATTCTTCACCAATTAATTTAATGTTGTTCCATTTCTTTATATTTCTAAATCCTTTAATGATTGCATCATTTTCACCTAAAAGTGTACATTTATTATATGCGATTGAACAACCATCAATACCAATAACTATACATGAATTAAATAATGTATTTTCTAAAAATTCTCTATAAAATTTATCTTTTCTTTCAATCATTCTTTATTTGTAAATAATAATAATGTATTAATAATGTATAAATATTATAGTTGTATTATTGTAATATTATAATATATTTATATTTGTAATTACCTTTATTTCTTTTTTTTCAATATATATATGTTTTTAATAAATAATAATAATTTGATTGTTTCTTTTTTTTTTTTTATTTATTTTTATCTTTTTAAATAGAGAAAATTTAAATTGACGGTTGGGTTATATTTTTAATAAATAATATTTGCAAAAAATTTGTTATTAATTTGCTGCTGATTGTATATAAATATACATTAAAAAAACACCACCACTGCTACTACACTGTAGATTAAATCATATATATCAAGTTTTGATAACAATAATAATTTTTATTTTGTAATAGTGCATTTTAGTGTGTGATAGTGATGTTTGAATGGTGTGTGATGATGAAATTATAAAAATCTATATATGTACATGTATATATGAATATATTGTAGTTTTTTTGGGTGTGTGTTTGAATAACAATAATATTATTACCCCACGCTATCAAAACCCAATATTATTATATTATTTATTTTTTCCTATTGTAGTATTGTATGTGTTTAGATATGTAATAAATAATATTATTTATAAACTCGACTGTTACCCAAAAAAAATATAAACACTTACACAACCACACCACCAATTTAAATTCAAATAAATAAAACTAATAAAAATAATAATTGTTTTATTTTTTGTTTTTTTGCTATATAATATATAAGTGGTATTAAAAATTATTATTTTTCTCAAACACACTCACACATACACACTATTAATTATAATAAAAAAATAAAATTAGATGTGTAACCCATATTTATACATGTATCTATTATTGCCATCACATATCATATCTACTATCATGATTATGATATCAAATAAGTTGTATAAACTAAAAAATATCAATAATAAATCAAAAATAACAGTAATTTATAGTAAAATCGATTTGTATTATTTGAAACAATGATATCACCAAAATAAAACAAGTAAACAAATATGGGTAAAATCAATATCAATATATATTAATTAATTACACCCCATTGTTATATTATTCGTTATAATAATAATATTTTTACAAATTTGATGTGTATGTTTTTATATTAATTTAGTTATTTATTGTTTAATAAAAAGGGGTAATTTATTGTTGTTCTAAATTAAAAATAGTTTTACAAAATACATTAAGACTTAGATTACTATTTTGTTTTGATGAGCAACTAGTACCAACTCCAAAAGTTGTACATGAGTCAGGCCAATTATTAGCATCACAATAATGACATCTTGGTACTATACCTAATGAACAATAATAGTTTGATGAAATTACACCTCTTTCACCTTGTTCAAATGTAATACCCGGTGTAATTGATAATGAGTATAATATATTTGATGAAGTACATGATGTTGAACTTTGTGAATGGTATTCTAAAATCACCTGATCACTAGTATAAATTGGAGCACTTGATATGGAAACTTGTGAATATGTTATATTACCATCACCAACTGATCCATCACTAATAGTGTAATTTTCAAATGTAATAAATGTTTCTGATAAACTACATTCATTTAAAGTGTATTTTGAACCACCAATTGAATTACTACTACAATCAATATCATCTACTTCATATTGTTGTGATGTGACAATATTATTCTGTTTGTCATATGTGAATTTCCAATTTGTATTTGTTAATGAAGCATCTCCTTTTGAACTAACACAATGGTTTAATAAAAATGAATACCCAATACCAATCATATCGCCACTACATTTACCATTACTGTATGGTTGAAAGTTTACAAATTGTTGTTGTGATTTAACAATTTCAAATAATGAAATTATTAAAATAATTAAAATTACAAGTAATTTCATCTTTTTTTATTTGTTTATCAATATTTTATTATTTAAAATGGATATAATGCTTTGTTTTTATTTTAAAACCAAAATCAAAAATTTATTTAAAATAAAAAATATCTTTTTTTTTTCATCATCATAAAATAAATATCTAAATCCTAAAAATTAATGATAGAACAAAGCACTCGAACTATATAAATGCTCATTCATATAATCTCCATTATTAATTAAAGAAATACAAATTGAAATTTCTTTGTTTTTATATTTTATAAGATTAAATTTTATATTTTTTAAATAGATATTATCGTTAGTTGGAAAAATTTAATCTTTTAAAATATTTTATACTATCTTATATTTTTTAGTATTCTTATATTTGCACCAATAAAATAAACACAATTAAAGAAACAATTAAATTTGTTATTTTTTATAATAATACATTTTTATTTAGTAATTGATATGTGGGAGTTTGTTTTTTTTGTTTTATATTATAATTATTTTCTTTTGTTTAATATATTCTTTTTCTTTTTTTTTTTTTTTTTTTTTTTTTTTTTTTTTTTTGTTTTGGTTTTAATTTTGTTTGTTTTTGTTGGGGGGTTTACACAATGGGGGGGGCCCGCGGGTGGGGTGG
>JABXES010007518.1:0-18339 GCA_013375695.1 Dictyostelium brefeldianum | reverse complement strand
TTGCAAAAAAAAATAAAAAAAAAAAATTCAATCTTTTTTTTTAAAAAAATAAATTAATAAAAAAAAATGTTTGGGTAATTAAAAAAAAAAATGGAAATTTTTTTTTTTTTTTTTTTCGTTATTTAAAAAAATTTCAATGGAACGAGAACCAAGATATTTTTTAACTGAAAAATTGAAACAATTTTATTTTTACGTGACATGTCATCTAAAAGTTGAAAAAGGTCGGAAAGAAAATAATATTGATGGTATTTAAAACTGTTTTTTTAGAAACGATAAATTTCACAAACAATAGAACAATACTATTTTATTATAAAATATAAAATGTATCAAACTGTTTAATAATGTTTGAAATTTGGATATAAAAATCATGGTCGCTGATTGTGTTGATATTACCAATTAAATTTTGGATTATAGCATGCATATGATCTGCATTTATGTTATTATTATTATTGTTATTTCTTTGTATAATATTTTGTTGAAATGGTCTAATTCTTTCTCTATACATTGCAATACTTTTTGGATAGTTTTCTTCTGCAATTTGAAATTCTGATTCTTTAAATTGAATAAACAAAGATTGTAACACCAATGGTTTTATCAATAGACTATCACCACTAAACAATAATTTAAATTTACTTTCACCAGTTGTAGCAGTTTGAATTTTAAAATTTAAATTATCTCGATTTGGTGTTGAAAATTCAATGGACAATAATTCACCATTTAAAAGTTGTTGTTTTTGTTGTGTTGGATTTCTTTGAATTTTAAATAATTGATTTATAAATTGATTTACATTATTTTTATATTTATCTTTATCATTTTCATTTGTTGAAAATTGAGTAATCAATGAATAGTAAAGTAATGGAATTGTTGTTTGATCCAATGGAATGGTTGTTGTTGTTGTTGAAACCACATTATTACTATTAAATTTCTTTAACAAATCAATTATTTTAAATAATGAACCAAATTGAGTACCATTACCACTACTATTAATACCAACGAAATTTGAATTTGATTGTGTAATTGTTGTCAACAAATCAAATAAATGAATTGTTTTTTCCAATATTAATAAATTTACACCACCAACTCTTGATTTACCATTTTCACTATTTGATCTAATTGAACCACTACTATTTGTTATTTGATAAGATAATATTATTACCATTTTAAATTTAACAAATGATTTATATTCCAATGGTAAATCAAAATTTAATGATTGATTTACTTGTAACTTTTGAATTGGAAATGAGAATGAACTGATCGTGTAAAATGGGAAATCTGGAATTGTGAATCTAACTAATAAACTCCAATTACCATCATTTAAATCCATTGATGATTTATTTAATAATCCAATTCTAAGTATTAATGATGGGTTACAATTACTATTACCAACACTTGCCAATGGTGATATCATTGATGTTACTTTACATGGAAACAATGAACTACCAATAGATTGATTCTGTTTTTGTTGTTGTTTTGATTTTTGTCTTGAAAGTATATTAATCTTTTTATTTATATCTTTTAATTTTGATTCTGTATCCTGTTCGTGAATCAAAATAGCCATTAGTAAATAATACTTTTTTAAAAAGTATATATTATTAATAACATTTGAAATACGAACCTTAATTTTTATATCTAATATTCTATGATCCTTTTGAATACCTTTTAAATGATCAGCAAATAAATTTGATTGTTTAGTTTCTTTTGTTTTTTTTGGTTGTGGTGGTGTTACAACTACTATTTGTTGATCTTGTGATGATATAATTGATTCATCATCATCATCATCTTCTATTTCATTCATTTCTTCATCTTGATCATTTTCTTTATTTGTACTTGCATTTAAAAATGAATATAAATTTAAAGTATCATCCAATGTATAAATTGACATTGTTAATATTTGTTGTTTTGATGTTGTTGTTGAATCAATTGGATCACTATTTATTTTAATATTAAAATATAATATATTATTTGGTAATGAATAATAGTATTTATATTTTAATTTCTCTGTAAATATCATTTTAGTATTAATAATTTAAATTGATTTTTAATAAAAAACTTTACTTACTTTTAATAATTAATTCTTTTAAACAAATAAAATATAATTCACCATTTGATAAATATACTAGTGTATCTGGTAATAGTATTTCCATCATTGTAATACTTGTATGTTGTAATGTAAATTTTTCAAGTTTATTCTTGTTGTTATTGTTGTTATTGTTGTTTGTTAAATTTAAAATTGATAATGTTGATTGTAAAATTGATAAAAAGTATGTTTTTTCTTTACTAGTGCCAATATCTTGGTTGTATATTTTAAATAGTGAATATGTGCTATTATTTTTAATTGTTGATGGTTTTTGTGATAATAAACTAAAATTTGAAATTGTTGGTGTTGTTTCTAATTTAATCTTTTTACTTGTAGTTGTAGTTGAGGTGAAAGAAGAGGCAGAAGAGGTATATGGTAATTCTATTGAATCTATATGACATAATTTTAATATTGGATTATTATATAATGCTGTTGCTTCTTTACCATTAATTAAAAGTGGTTTATGTGGATTTGATACTGATTTTTTATAATCTAAACATACTACTTCTTTTGAATGAAATAAGACTGATACTTTTGATTGTATTGCTGATTTACATTCTAAAAATTGATTATTATCATTACAATTTAATAAAAATACCAATGTTGATTTATCTGAAGTGACTGAAGAAGAAGATTGAAATATATATCTAACTGTATCTAATGTATCTAAATAACTTGATGTTTGATCTTCTAATATCATTATTGTACTATTGTTAATATTATTGGTGTTGGTGTTGTTGTTATTTGTTGTTCTCTTTAAAAAGTTTTCTACAAATGTTGATATGTTTATATAATAGATTGAATTATTTGATAATAGAATTAAAAGATATTGCATTGACTTTTCTTTAAATATTAAAATATCTCTAATTGGATATTTAGTTTTTATAACCTGTACGAGATTGGAATAGTTAGTAAATGTTGTTTATATCATCTAACTAAACAATCTACATACCTTTATAGTTTTATGAGTTGATTCAGTATCCTTTATTATATATATATGAATTACATTTGGTATTGATATTGATATTATAGTTTTATATTCTTCATTTTTAAATTTATTTGCTATAGATTGACAAAATAGTAATGAGTGCTTTTGTTTGTTATTGTTATTATTATTGTTTTTTAATATTGGTGTTTTAATTGATATTGGGTATTGATTTTGATAATAATCATTATTAACTTCTTCAATACTAGTTATCATGTGTATTGGTGTATATTGTCAATTATTTGTGTAAATTGTTGTTATTTGTGCGCTTTGCTGTAAAAATGAAATTTTAATTTTTTTTTTTTCTCAAAAAATAATAATATACAAAACTCTTTATTTTTGAAAAATGGCAAATAATCAATATTTAGATATTTTAGTTTATCGATTTTAATGTAATACTAAAAAAAGAATATTTCAAAAATGTTATATTAATAAATATTGTAAAGATGAATATAAATGAAATATAATTTAATGCTGATACTGTTTGGTGATTGTACCAGTATCATTTACTAATGTATTAATATTGATTTGAACGATACTTGAGATGTGATAAATAATATAGATTTGATTATTTGAAATGAGATTATTAATTGAATATGAATTGAGATGTGTATTGAATTAGTGAGATTGGTACTGAATTAATGAGATTGGTATTGAATTAATGAGATGGGTATTGAATTAATGAGATGGGTATTGGATTAATGAAATGGGAGAATCTCGTACAAAAACTGATAATGTTTATCAGAAAACGGTTGATTCCCCGGATTTGCAGATAATAATTATTATCAGTAAACAATTATAAAATATAAAAGACGGAAATATTTGTAAAACCAATATAATATTTTTATATCATGTACATAAACAACAGTAATAGTTGACCTCGATGATTAACAACATAATGATAATGATGAACTATACCCATAGGTAGCTTCTCTAATAAGTTCACTTGTTAATATATTACAATTACATTTGATTTATCAATTATTACTTTTACTATTTGATTGTTAACAAAATTAAATCTGTGTACTTTTGAATATGATTGTAAATAAATTAACAATAATCTATATATTTCTCTGTCTTGTTTTTGTTTAAATTGTGAAGGTTCTTGACCAATTAAAGTATTTGGTGGTGATAATTGTTGTTGTGTTTGATGTTTGTTCTTATTATTAAAAGTTAAAAATGAAAAATTTATTTGAAAGAAATATTTATGGAACAAAGGCAATGAAAGCCTTTGTTCCATTTTAAAGTTGTATTATTATTAAATTTTAATATGTTGCTTTATGTTGTGTATGTGTGAGAATAATTTCTTTTCAAACACCCACATATAATGTTAATAAAACTATGTATATTTGTTACTGTTTTGGTATTTTGATATACAGTCACAAAGTTATAATAAATTACAGTGATTCAGTGATAATAATGATAATTTCATAATAATAAATATGTACATGAAAAAGAAAGTTGGTTATTTAATATACAACCAAAACAGATAATTTATCTCAATCATAAAATATAATTTGATCACATGATTGATTGATTGTTTGTTTGTTTCTATGATATTATGTTTTAAATTTTTTGAAAAAGATTTTTTTTTTTTTATAATTTTTTTCATTGCCTGTTAAAGTTGTATTATTTCATTTATTTTTATATTATGATTTTCAACATCAATAATAATCATATACGTATAAATGTACACTATTTTTAAAATGAATTAAAAAAAAACACTTATTATATTTTATCGTTTAATTTACAAAATTATTTCTTTATTTTTTGTAGTTCTAATATTATATACAAGATGAAATGAAAGGTTATTTAATAGTCCCATTCATTCATTTTCAATATATCTTCAGCTTCATTATAAATTAATGGTGATGGTATTGTTGAATTTTCATTTATATTAAAATTATTGCTATTATTATTGTTATTATCATTTTGTGATGTTGGTAATAAAAATTGATCAACTAAATCTATTTTGAAAATTGAGTTATTTTTATAAAGTGAAATATCTAAAATTGTTTCTAGTAATACATTTGGATATCTATTGGTTTCATATTTATCATTTACTTTTTCATTTGGATCATTATCTATTGTTTGTGATAAATTATATGTTTGTTTAAAATTAATTTCTTTGTTCATAAAATTTTCTGATGTATTAAAAATTGGTTCTATTAAAATTGTATTATCATATACACTAGGTGTACGAGTGTTTGAGTTTTATTTTTTAACAATGATTTTTTTTTTTTTTCGTTTATCAATTTTTATTAAAAAAGGAAATTTGTTAAAGATAACAGATTTAGTTTTTTTTTTTTTAATAATATTTATAAAACATCAATCATATACAATTTTATGTTACATCATGACTTATATCTTATTTATATTAATAAATGTTTTGTTTATCCATTTTTGAACACACACATTTCAAAAGATAAAATAATAATTTGATACTCATTTTAACAAAAATAATATGTGTTTGTTTTTTTAGTATTTAATATAAATATAAACACTTCTAGTTCGTTCAATTTAAATATCATATTGTTATTATTATTATTATTATTAATTGTTAATTGGTTGTTCTTGTTGCTCTTGAGTTAGTTGTTGATTTAAAATTATTAAATTTTGATAGGTTTCCTCTAAAATCAAAGTACCGTTTTTGTTTTTGAATCTATATGTACTGTTGAGAATAACTTGATCAATAATTGGTAATATATCATATACAAGTTTGCCATCAAGTTTTTCATGTGGTTTACCTGAATAGTAATGAAGTTGTTTTAATTTTTTAAAATTACTGAATTCATTGAATCTTTTGTGAACACGATATGATCCTATTAATATTTCTTCAATATCTAATGGTAATGCATTTAAATCAAATTGTTTTGTAAATTCTAATCCGGTCCTGATGCTTCTTAATGATTGTGGATATACTGTTGGTGAATTTGAATTAAATGTACTTCCAAAAATAAGACATCTAATACCTTCTGGAATTACCAATTCTCTACCATCTGAACCATTAATACAAAGTATTCTTAAATTTGGAAATCTATTTAAATGATTTAATAAATCCAATGAACCAATATCAATTACAATGTGATTCAAATTATTGAACTCATTTAAACCATTACCACCATCTGAAATTGTAACATTTGTATATCGTGAAAATGATATCTTTTGAATTGATTTTGGAATGTGACTAAAATTGATGTTTCTAAATGCTCTACCAAATTTGATATTAACCACACCTTCAGGTAAATCATTTTCATTAATTAAACAATAGTTGTTTAATTCTAAATATTCAGTTGTAACTGGTATTACTCCTGTAGGCAATGGTAATGGAGTTGGTAGTGATAGTGGATTACTAAGATCTGGTATATTATTTTTATCATTGATCAATGTAATCTTTTGTAGATAATCTCTATGATTATATTCTTGTAATGATTTAACTGTAAATTTGGTTTCTTGAAATCTAATGTGTTTTATTAATCTTACTCTTTCATAAATTTCATTACGTAATACCTATGTGTGTGATAATCAAGTCAATATTAATATTAAATAAGTAGGAATACTGTATTTACCCAAAAGTACATACATTATTCCTCCAAATTTTAAAAAAAAGTGTATCGTTTTCTGGGTTATTATTCTTTCTTCTCTCTTTCCTTGTTGGTTTCTTTTTAACTAGTTTATTAATATTTGTATTAGTAGTTTCTGTGCCATCATCGTCATCTTTTTTGTTATCTGTTGTTTTATTAATTGCTCTGGAGCTCATTATGTAGTATATGTGTCTATTGTATATATGTATGTATTATTAAAAAAAAAATAAAAAAATGAAAAAATATAAAAAATTGAAGTGGTTTTAAAGTTATTGTATATAAATAATAAAAGATCTAAAGTAATTAAAATATATTTCAACTTTACGTAATAGACTAGTGAGTGGGGTTTATAGCAATCTTATAAATTATTATTTGTGAATTGTATATATAGTTGTTGTTATTTGTGTAAAATAGTTTTGACAGTTTAATTTGATAAATAATAATAAAAAAATATAAACAAAAGAAATAATGGGCCCGCAGATCTCCTCCCATACCAAGCATACGCATTACCTCTACCAATATCTTTTAAGGGATGATATTGGTTAGAAGTAATGTGTGCCCATTTATTGAATAAGGTATAGTACTTTGGATTAACCAATTTGAAAAGAATATTTCAAAATGTTACATGTTTTTTGATCTATTATACAACACTTTTTTTTAAAAAAATAAAAGTTATGGGTTTTGAAAAAAAAACAAAAAAAAAAACAAATTGTTTGGTAATATATACTTTACTGTATTATTTCTTTTTTTTTTTTTGTATATATAGTACCTCAAGAATCTGATCGTTTAATCGATAAAATATTAAGAGAAAAAGATGATTTTGAATCAATGGAATATCTTTAGAAAGTTTTGAAGACCTCTTGATACATTGTCAAAAAATCAACATGCAATAGAAAATGAAGAAAAAAGAGGAAGAAAGAAAATTTATGGTTTAAAAGAAAGGATTTTTATTTCATTAATGTTTATTAGATACTATTCAAGACATAATATATCAAAAGTTATTTGGAATTGACGAATGAACAAATAATATGTTGCTTATATTATTTGTTGTGATTGCGTGTATGTATATTTATTTGTTACTGTTTTGGTATTTTGATATACAGTCACAAAGTTAATTGTACAATATTAGGATAATTATTATTATTATAACTTTCTTTCCTTTTAAAAAAAAATAAAAAAGATTTTAATTTAGAATTTTTTGAGAAAAAAAATTTTTTTTTTTTAAAATATGACCATAAAAAATATGACCCAATAAAACAATGAATAACTGTTTTTCATTTATATTTAATATTTATAATAATTTAATAAATAAAAATATTAGTGATACAAATAGCACAACACCAAATTTACCACAGTACATTCAAAAAACAATAATAAAATTAATTTGTCAACATATAAATAATTTTAATAAAAATTCAACAACAACCTATGAATATTATTATTTTTTTAAAGAGAGTCAAAGTGAAATTAATAAATTAATATTAAATTTATCATTAGTATCACATAAATGGTTTGAAATTGTATCAAATAATATAAATACAGTTATTGGTTATGATAAATATGAATCATTAAAAAGTAATGATGGAAATAGTAAACCATTATCAATTATTAAAATGTCAAATATTAAATATTTAATAATATATAATCAACATTTATCAAGTTTTTCAGAATGTAGTAATGATAAAATTAATATTATAAAGAATCACCATGAAAATTTTAAAAAATTAATAATTTCAAGACCACTTTATGCAATTGATAAAATGCCAAGAGCAAATAATTTTAATGTACCTTGGTTCAATGAAAAAGAAATAAAATGTGATTTGAATTGTCTATATTTCAGAAACTATAAATGGGAAATTGATAAATTAAAAAACAAATTTTCAAAAATATATTCAATTGTAATTTCGTCAACTTATATAAATGATAATCAATATATAACAGATATATTTAACCATTATTATAAATCACTTGTCAGCGTTACAATTGATCAAAAAGATGGATACTCAGTATCAAATTTATGGTCACTATTTGAAAATGGTAGTTTTTCAAATATAGAATCAATTGATATAAAATCATTTATTACATTTCAAGATATTCAATTAATTTTTAAATCATCAAAATTATTAAGACAAGTATGTCTTGTTTTTTGTTTTCATAAATTAATTTATTATTTCTCTAGTTATAGTGATAAACAAACTGGTAAAGTTTTAAATTGTACTTGTTATAGTTTACAACGTTCATCAATACATTCAAATAATAAAAATGAAGATATAATTGAATTTCATAGAAATTGGTCAATATTGGTAACAATTTTACAAACTAGTAATATTAAACATTTATCAATTGAACATTCATGTCATAATGAAAGAGGTTTTTGGAAATATAATCCATGTAATCAAATTGAACATTCAAATGAAACAATTTTAAATTCATTTTATAATGAAATTGCAATGCTAGTATCATCAATACCTTCTTTAAAAATGTTTACCTTAAAGAATGCAATAATGTATAAAATATTTGAACTAATAACAACAAAACATCAAAACAAATCAATTACTAAATTTCAAATGACTTCATATTATGCTTCATATTTCATTGGTTCTAAATTTAATTCAACAATATCACTTTTCAATACTTTAAAAAAAGATGGTAAATATTCTCATATTGATTATTTAAAAATATCAAATTATAATTCAAGTCCTGGTATGATTGGTTATAGAAAACAAGAAATTTATGAATTTAAAAAATAACAAATAAATAAATAAATTTTTTATATTATAAAAAGAGCACTGATGTGTGATATATATTTATTTAAAAACCCGAAATAAAATGGGATACTTTTTTTTCAGCAAAAAGATACAATGGGAGAAGTATTTGGTAAGATATTACCATCACTTTCATAATTATAAAATATAATTGACATATATTAATGTACAAAAAGATTACATGTATTTAAAAGGGATTAAAATGTACATTAATTTAAGTGTAAAAATTGAAACCTTATCCCAAAACACATTTTTTTTAAACAAGCGTTAGCGAGGTAGGTAAATTTACCAAAATTTTTAGTTTTTTTTTTTATTTATTTGTTAAAAAGCAAAATGTCCATTTTGTTCACAAGATTTTTCAACATTTAAAAAACACCTTTTAGATGAGGATAAAGAAAGAACAGGATGTGGTTTGATTATGCGTAATTTTGACGTTATGATGACTTTGTACCTATCAAATTATATAAAAAGTTAAAATAAGAGATAGAGAGATTTTCAATATTAAATAATCAACTAAATGAGAAGGTGGATAAAATAAAGAGAAAAAAAAAGTTTTATAAAGAAGATAAATCCAGCTCAAGTGGTTCCATTTCTCCATTTATAGTTAAATAAAGAGGAGAAAGAAATTTCATTTTATAAAGAATCGTTTATGTTTTCGAATCACAACAAAAATAATATAGAAAACAAATTAAAAGATTTTAAATAAAATTATAAAATTACAAAAAGAGGCACACACAAGTATACTTGTTACAAAAAAATGATATTAAAGTAATCTAATTATTGATGTTTATTTGTACTATTGCCTGAAACGGAGTGGGTTTTATTTCTTTTTATTATTTTTATTTTTATTCAACCCCTTTGATTTCTTTTCTTTTTCTTCAGATTTTAATAATTCAGATTCCAATCTCTTTGATTCTTCAGCCGACAATGAGGTATTGATGTATTGTGGTTGTGGTTTATTTTTTTTCTTTTTCTCAACATTATTATTCTTAGTGTTCAAAGGAGAAGGAATTGAATGTTCTTTACCGCGACCAACCATTTCATCAAATGTAAATCTTTCCACATTTATCATTGTTTTTTCTCTGTGTTCAGTATACCATGCACGAAATGGTTCATTATTATCTGAAGTTGGATCTAATAATATTGGTGATGTATGTTTCTTAATATCCAAATCCATAAATGATGTAATTGGTTGATAATTCTTGTGTACAGATAAAATATATGGTACATCTAAAAATTTTAATGTATTGAGTCATTACAGAAAATTGACCCTTATTAACTGAATAATCAATTCCATATAAATAAAATAATTTATCCATAATTAAATTATGTTCTTCATCTGTTCTTCCAAAATCATATAATTCACCTAACCATTGGCTAACTTCAATTTTTGTATTTTTAATCAAATCAATACCACCATGAATTTCAATTAACCATTTCAATGTTTTGTTGTTATGTGAAATGAATGAAAATGGTACAATTTTTGGATCCTTTGCCTTTTTGTAAGTTGTATTATGTTCTCTGTAGTACGCCGGAATTGGACAGTATGTATGAATCAATTGCAACAATTCCAATCTATTCTCCAATACAAATTGTTGTAAACGTCCAAAGTTTACAGTGTAATTTGTCAAATCTAATTCTATTTTACCATAATCTGAATAGTTCTCCAATAGACTTTTCACAATTGATAAATTACAACCATTTTCAATGAAATCAATCATCCAAGATGAATAACTTTGACCAAGTGAATCAGTGGTATCAAATTTTTCTAGTTTGTGTTTTGTTATCAATTCTTGATCACCCAAAAATGTATATTTACCAGAGGTAGGATACATCTTGTTAATTTTGATATTGTACTTTGTCAATATTTGAATGGTTTTAACTACTCTATCACTCTCATAATGGTCTATTAAATGTTGTAATGTAATTTCACTTGATGTTTTAACGATATAATCGGACAACATAAACGATACTACATTGATTGCAAAATAGGAACAAGCGATTTCAAATGATGTATCCCCATTCAAAATTAAACTGAGTTTGTAATTTTCCATTTTCTTTTCTAATAGGTGTTTTGCAATTTCAACAGAGTCATAGTAACATACAAATTTCCAAATTAAACCACCAGCTTCCCTTTGTGATTTTGATTTTTTCATAAACATTTGAAATTCTTTAATATTATCATATTTGATTGAATGTACAATTGTTAACTGTTTTAAATTTTGACTGGCTTTTGTTGGGACTATTCTATCAACTATTGAACTGACTTTTTCAGTTGGTAAACCATCAAATAATGTTTCCAATAAAAGTAACCCAATTATACTTTCTTTTTTGTACAGTTCGCTATATGAAATGAATAATTTATCAAACCATTTATCACATTCTGATAGTTTCCCAGAATTTGTTAATTGTTTCAATATTGCATCTACAAAATTTAAAATTATTTCATCATCTTTAAAATAATCTAATACAATTGTTTCATCTTCTTTTGAATTTAATAACTCTATTAATTCTCTATATAAATATATGGTTTTATATTAGTAATCATTATTAGGCAATAAAGGTAGGTGTTGTATATATTGTATACTTACAAATTTGAATATTCATTAATTTTATCATATGTTAATATTAAACTATGAAAAATAATCATATGTAAATTATACAAATGATTATGAATACCACTAAAATATGATATTTCATTTTTAATTTGTTTAATATCATAATTTAATTCTTTTAGTTTCTTCAAAAATTGTATATTTTTCTCTTTATCCATTGTGTGATGAATGAATTTATCTTTTTTTTTTTATCAATAAAAAAATTTTTTTTTTTTTTTTAATTTTTTTTAATTTGCAAATTTTATACAGATTTAAAAAAATAATCAAAAAAATTTTTAAGTACGTATAAGTTGATTGATTATTATTATTATTACTATTTACTATTAACTATTTATTTGGCACAACATTTCTTATATTTTTTACCACAATTATCATTACGACCAACTTCTGGTTTATCATTTTTCATACCAACGGTACCTAAAGCAATACCATTTGAAACTAATCTTTGTCTAATAAATTCTTCTGCTCTTTTTTTATTCAAATAATACTATGAATCTCTTGTATCATAATGAATATTCATTATTGATGTAATGTTTTAACTTGATCATTTAAAATCTAAGCATAGAGAGAGTAAAAAAGAAAGTCTACTCACTCTGTTTTTACGACACATTTTTATAAACGCGTATATAAACACATTTTTATTAACACATACAATGTCAACAAATATTTGTTGATATATTAAAGAGATTATTAGAAAGGGTTGTTTAAAAAAAATAAAAAAAAATAGAGACACAGATAGGATAATATAGTTATAAAATATTGATTTTTAAGAGTAATATTAAATTTGTGTAAATGATAATATGATAATCTGTTATTCACAACGACAAGGCTGCTACCTTGCAATTTGACAATGTACTATAAGATATCGAGAACACGTGGGTGCCCAGGACTATAGTACAACCTTTTCATCGTACGATTAAAGAGCATATTCATCCACGCGCATAATTTAAACCAAACTTTTAAAAAGATAGATAAACTATTGGGGGTCCATACACAACCCAAATTTTTAGTTGATTAACCTCTCTTTTTGCAAAGCATGACCAGATTTACATATACATATAAACACATACATAAAACTCTTTTATATAGTAATGTACATTTTTTTTTTCAGATGGTAAAATTTCATTTCTTTCAATGTTTGCAATTGCCAATGGTTTAGGTAATCTCTTTCTAAGCGGAAGATGATTGTCTGGTCCAATGGTATCCAAAATCTGGTGTTGTTGGTGTTGGTTCTAAATTTTGATTTGATTTTAATATTTGTATTAAATTAATATTTTTAAATAGTGTTAAACCAGGTGTTTGTTGATTTTCTATATTATTATTTGGTGGTGTGATCGGATGTATAAAAGTATTTGCGATTTATCTGGTGCACGTTATTTGGTTTTGAATTGGTTGTTTTTTTGATTGATCGTTAATCTAATTTACCAGTGGTATAATTTAAATCAAATCAACTGTGAATGTTGCACCACCCTTATGATGCGGATTAAACATTTTTTATAACGGTGACCCATAGTTTTCTTTTTTCTTTTTCTTGTTTTTTAATTTCTTTTTCTTTAATTTCTTTTTCTTTTTATTTTCTTTTTCTTGTTTTTCAATTTATTTTTGTTCTACTTGATTTTTAATGTATCTAGCAAATTTATCTCTTGTGAATGATAGTTGGTTCTTCTTTCTTTGTTGTTTTGCTGGAGTTTTATTACCAGTTGTTACATTTACATTTTTCTTTCCAATGTTATAATTGAAACACCATTTTTAATTTCAACACGTCTTATTCCCAATATATTGATTAATTGTGAACCAGGTTTAATTTCAAATTTGAAATTTGTATATAGTTCTCCAAAATGATCAAAATCTATATATTTCAATTTTGATAGTGGTTATTTTTGTGATGGTTTAAATTTTTTTTTTTCTTTTCTCTTTTTAGTTATTTTATTTTCAATTTGAATTCATTCTCTTTCCTAAATTTGTAATTGTTTCGTCTGTTGATTCATATTGTTCATCTGTTAATTCATCTCCATTACCATTTTCATCTGTATAATCATCAACTGTATCCATATCCATATCACCATTATCTGTATTACAAATAACTTTAACTGAATATCAATTGTAAATACTTTTCATTGTGCTGAATTTATTATTGTGATAATTCACCATCACCTCTAATAATTTCGGTATGTGCAGCTTTTGGCCATTCTTATTATTATTATTTATATTTTGTGGTCTGTTGTTATTGTAATTATGTTTTTTTTTTTCTTTTGTTTTGTTTAAAATTATAAAATTTTAAACGAAAATAATAACATGGGGTGTGTAAAAAAGAATGATGTTGCACCATTATATTTGCGGTGTGGGGGTACTGTAAAATCTTTATTTATAAAATTTTAAAATCTAATAATTCTTTTTCACATTCACAATAATTACCAGTGCACACTTGTTTATTAAAAAAGAGAACACCACCTGAAGAACCACTAGTTATACTATCATAACCAATTGCAGTATTGCCAAGCATGAACCTCACCATTTGATAATTTACATTCACATGTGAAATGAGAATTTGCAATATTAATTGAAATAAATAATATAACCAATATTTCGATTATAAACTTATTCATTTTTTATGTGATAAAACTAAAAAAAAAAAAAAAAAAAGAAAATATCAAGAATAATGTCACTTTATATGTTAGAAATCTATTTCAATGCAGACACTACTATTGGGTTTCTTTTTCTATTTTCCATTTTGTTTTCTTAAGAAATATGGGTTTGCGTCTTTAATTTTAACAATTTTATATACTATCTTTATTGTAATAGGTATACCGATTATCTTTGGTAAAGGAGCATTAAGATAATCATCATCACCTAATTAAATATACACATAAATAAAATATACATTAATATACTTCGTTGTATTTAAAATATTTATATTTAATTAATTAAAAATTAATTCCCAACCGACTAAAATGATAAAATTAGGAATCAAGATATTTTTAAACCGTTTTTTTTTTTTTTACATTAAACAGCATTAATTTTAAAAACCACACAAATATATAATATACACATACATAAAGATGGGATTAATAACTAGAGTTGAAGATATTGAAAGTAGAAATGAAGTTGATGAATTACCAATACCACAAGATCAAGAATTAAAACATCCTGGTTATCACCTACCTCCGCCTTTACCTTATTCACCAAATGCATATAATAATCAACAACAACAACAACAACAACAACCAATAGATGGTGAATATATACCGACACCATTACCACCACCAATACCTCAACAACAATATTATACACAAACACCAACATCACCACCTTCTCAATATTATCCACCATCATCACCTCCTCCAGCAATACAAGTATATTCACAAAATGGAAATGTATCAAATTATAGACAAAATCAAGATAGACAAATTGCAGGTGCAAGGTTATTATTTATTCTCGGATTTTTCTTTTTGGTACCATGGTGTTTTGCATATCAATATTTAAAAAGTACAAACCCAAAAGTTAGAAAGTATGGTATCCTATCATTATGGATATCAATATTTTATTTTATTGCAATTGGTGTTGGTGTACCAATTGCAGTATTAGCAACAAAAACAAGTTTTTATAGTAATTATTAAATAAATTTATTTTATTTCATTTTTTATGTTACAATTAAATATTTTGAAAATTGAAATAACATTACAATAACAATTGTTTATATTTTCTTCAGTTAGGAATACATAATTATTATTATTTACAATTAAACTTTTAAATGATTTTGGGAAACAAGTTGTTGTAATGAACTTTGGTGAATAATTTATAAATGTTAATGTTGTTAATTGACTAGGTAATGACGAAACACCATAATGACTTGAATATTGTCTAGGTCAGTTAATTTAATTGTTAGATGTTTTAATGATCTTGGAAATATATCTTCGGAAATATCTTGACGGAATCCTTCACATAGTGTAATACTTGTCAATGATTATAATTGTAACCAGTTTGGAGTTGAACTATATCTTGATATGAAATGTGTTGAAAAACCTCTACCAAAATCAATAGTTTTTAAATTTGGTGAATGATTTAAAAATAATGGGCTACTATAAAAAGAATGTGGTAATATTATATGCTCTAAATTTGGTAATGATCCATTTTCAAGTGTAAAATTGGAATTACTTGAACCAAGATCTAAATAAGTTAATGTTGATGGTAATACACCAGCTGGAATTTGTTGATAATAATATGAATCAAATTTGATACTAACTAAATTTGGTAAAGTATGACCGTAAACACCTGGAATTTGTTGTGGAAATATTTGATTATTTATTACTGGTATATCAAGTGATGTTATACTTTTTGGTAAATATAAACTACCAATTAGAGATGTACAACTTATTTTAAATGATTTTAAATTGAGTGGTTCTGAAATGAATGAAGATTGCTTTAATAGGAAACCATTTTTATATTCAGCAAATTCTAAATATTGTAAAGATGAAGGTAATCTGGGATTTGTGATGGTTGATCATCATGTGATAATTGTTTTTTAAATAGAAGTGATGTAAGTGATGACCCAATTTCAATTATACCTTTTGACGGTAAATTTAATAATTTTAATAATTTAACTGAAGATGGTAATATAAACATTTGATTATCTGAATCTTTATATTTATTCGTACAATTAAATTCAATGTACTCTGTACCATTTGAAATTGAATCAATTGGTATATTACAATTCTCTTTTAAATACAATTGATTTAATTGAACCTGTTGGTAGACTGTTTACTTGAATATCTTGATTTCCAATTATACAATTAAATTTAATTGTTTCAATATTTGAACATTTTGAAAATGGACCATCAGTAACTAAGTCACTTGCAACTGACAGGTATTTTGAAAATTCAATATGTTTTAATTCTGTTAATTAACCATATAAATGTTTATTGAATTTACAAGTGTGAACGGTAAACTACTAATTGATAAGGAATAATTATCAGGTAATTGTAAGTCTTCTAATTCCTCAGGTAGGATGTCAGCGTATATTGGTTGATCGAAAACACCTTCCATCACAAGTGATGTCAACCTTGATGGTAGCACACCCTTTTCAAAAGGTTGATTATAAAAAGTACCCAATTTTAAATATTCCAATGATTTTGGTAATGGTGAATTAAACTTTTGATTAAAATGTGTACCAAATTCCAACCTTTTCAAAGATAATAACCACTTGAATCAACTTGACTATTGAAATAACAATCAAATATAATTGATTCTAATGAATTATAACAATGTACATTTTTAAATATGTCTCCTGTGCCAGGTCGGAAATTTCTTAAAACATTCTTCAACTGTTTTTTCATTGTTTAATGTAACTCTAATTGAACTAATATAATTTTTTAATTTATATTCTTGACAATGATCAAATGATATAATTTGATTGGTATAAATTTTTGATAAATTTACTTCATTCATATCAATATGACCAAGAATTATTTTTTTTTTTAAAAATTACAACATTATTCCAACATTTAAAGAATAATTCTTTTGTTAAATTATTATTATAATTATTTTTTTTGTTTTTATTATTTTTAATTGTCATATTTTAAATCGTGGGCATGTATGTGTCTTAGTAAACGATTGTGTTAATTATTTTTAATTTTTATTTTTTTTTTCAAATTTTTTAGATTTTTTTGAAAATTTTAAAAATAATTTCAGTAATATTAAAGAAACCTTCAACTGAAGCAATATATAAACTAAAAACGTTATACAATGGAAGATGTATTATCAAAACCAAATGAAGCAGAGAGTGAATTTACAGCAAATTTTAAACAATCATTAAAGAATTTTGGTGTTTCTGAACAAGGTATAAGTTTAATGGAGGTATGTACAGATCATGTATATATACATGGAAGATATATTATGTATCTAACATGCTATCATACCATCATACAGAATGACGATTATCTATTTAAAAGAATTGTAACTAGAGATGAAATTGATAAACAGAATCAATTTCTATCAAAACAAGGTGATTACTTTGTAAAATCTATAGAATTGGAAGAAGAAAACATCATGTTAAAAGAAAAGATTGAAGCTTTAGAAAAAGAAATAAGACAACAAAATGAAATAATTACAAAACTAAAAAAAGATTTACAAGATAAATAATAATAAATAATAAAACAACACCACATTGTACATATTAAAAAAAAAGAACCTTTTAGAAAAAAAATATCTTTTTTTTTTTTTTTTTTTTTTTTTAATTTTTTAAAAAAAAAAAAACCCACAAATAGACAGGACCACACCGGGCGGTAAGAACCAGGGGACGGGTCCCCCGAACACG